>PVHX01024938.1:0-23165 GCA_004024805.1 Geosciurus inauris | reverse complement strand
TTTTTTTTTTTTAATTTTGAGGCAGGGTCTCACTAAGTTGCCCAGGCTGGCTGAAGTGATCTTCCTACTTTAGCCTCCCAAGTAGTTGGGATTATGATGAGAAGTTTTAAATTTTGATGAAATCCCATGTATAATTTTTTTCGTATGTGGCAAGTGTCATTGCATCTCTCTCTCCATACCACCAGTCCCTGTCAGCCATTAATCTACTTTCTGTCTCTATGGGTTTACCTATTTCAGATATTTTGTATAAATGGAACCATGTAATCTATGGCATTTGGTGTCTGGCTTTTTTTACTTAGCATAAAACCCTCATAGTTCATCTACGTTGTAGTGTACATTAGCACTTCCTCCCTTTTTTATGGCTAAATAATTGTTCATTGTTTAGGTATGTCACATTTGTATATCTATTCACCAACTTATGGATATTTGAGTTGTTTCTACTTTTAGAGCATTACAAATAAAACTACAATGAAAAATTTTGTGTAAATTTTTGTGTGTACATGAAATTTCAGCCTTCCTGGGTATGTATCTAGAAGTGGAATTGTTATTTTAAGTGGTAAATTATGTTATCTGTCATTTTAATGATAGCTGTTCTAGTGGGAGTATCATATTTGTGTGTTTTTTAATTTACATTCTTCTAATAACTAATGATGTTGAACACTTCTTGCCCTATAGGAGTCTTGTTAAGGAAGTAAGGTCCTAATCTGACATGATGAAGATTTGAACCATATTTTTTCTTCTGTTAGGCATAGGGTCTCTGGTCTAATTCCCAAGTCCTTGATCCACTTTGAGTTGAATTTCGTGCATGGTGAGAGATAAGGGTTTAGTTTCATTTTGCTGCATATGGATTTCCAGTTTTCCCAGCACCATTTGTTGAAGAGGCTATCTTTTCTCCAGTGTATGTGTTTAGCTCCTTTGTCTAGTATAAGATGATTGTATTTAAGTGGGTTTGTCTCTGTGTCTTCTATTCTGTACCATTGGTCTACATGTGTATTTTGGTGCCAGTACCATGCTGTTTTTGTTACTATAGCTTTGTAGTATAATTTAAGGTCTGGTATTGTGATTCCTCCTACTTTACTCTTCTTGCTAAGTATTTCTTTGGCTATTCTGGGTCTCTTATTCTTCCAAATAAATTTCATGATTGCCTTTTCTATTTCTATAAGGAATGATGGGATTTTAATTGGAATCGCATTGAATCTATATAATGCTTTGGGAAGTATGGCCATTTTGACAATATTGATTATGCCTATCCAAGAGCAAGGGAAATTTTTCCATCTTCTAAGGTCTTGTACAATTTCTTTCATTAGTGTCTTGTAGTTTTCATTGTAGAGGTCTTTCACTTCTTTTGTTAATTAATTCCCAAGTATTTTATTTTTTTGAGGATATTGTAAATGGGATAGTTTTTCTAATTTCTCTTTCAGAGGATTTATCACTGATGTATAGAAATGCAATTGATTTGTGGGTGTTGATTTTATATCCTGCTACTTTGCTGAATTCATTTATTAATTCTAGAAGTTTTTTGGTGAAATTTTTTGGATCCTTTAAGTATAGAATCATGTTGTTGGCAAATAATGATAGTTTGAGTACTTCTTTTCCTATTCATATCCCTTTAATTTCTTTCATCTGTCTAATTGCTCTGGCTAGTGTTTCAAGGACTATGTTGAATAGAAGTGGTGAAAGAGGGCATCCCTGTCTTGTTCCCATTTTTAGAGGGAATGCTTCCAATGTTTCTCCACTTAGGATGATGTTGGCCCTGGGTTTAGCATATATAGCTTTTATAAAGTTGAGGTATGTTCCTACTATCCCAAGTTTTTCTAGTGTTTTGAACATAAAAGGATGCTGTATTTTGTAAAATGCTTTCTCTGCATCGACTGATAAAATCATATGATTCTTATCTTTAAGTAAATTGATGTGATGGATTACATTAATTGATTTCCATACATTGAAAAAACCTTACATCCCTGGAATGAACCCCACTTAATCATGGTGCACTATTTTTTAAATATGTTTTTGTATGTGATTTGCCAAAATTTTATTGAGAATTTTTACATCTATGTTCATCAGGGATATTGGTCTGAAATTTTCTTTCTTTGATGTGTCTCTGTCTGGTTTTGGTATCAGAGTGATACTCACCTCATAGAATGAGTTTGAAAGGGTTCCCTCCTTTTCTATTTCATGAAATAGTTTGAGGAGTATTGGTATTAATTCTTCTTTGTAGGACTTGTAGAACTTGGCTAAGAATCCATCTGGTCCTGGACTTTCCTTGGTTGGCAGGCTTTTGATGGCATCTTCTATTTCCTTGCTTGAAATTGATCTGTTTAAGTTGTGTATGTCCTCTTGGTTCAGTTTGGGTAGGTCATATGCCTCTAGAAATTTGTTGGTGTCTTCAGGGTTTTCTATTTTCTGGAGTAGAAATTTTTAAAATAGTTTCTAATTATCCTCTGTACTTCAGTAGTGTCTGTCATGATGTTTCCTTTTTAATCATGAATTTTAGTAATTTGGGTTTTCACTCTCCTTTTTGTTAGGGTGGCTAAGGGCTTGTTAACTTTATTTATTTTTTCAAAGAACCAGCTTTTTGTTCTGTCAATTTTTTTTTTCTTTTTTTTGGTACTGAAGATTGAACTCAGGGGCACTCGACCACTGAGCCACCTCCCCAGCCCTATTTTATGTTTTATGTAGAGACAGGGTCTCACTGAGTTGCTTAGTGCCTTGCTGTTGCTGAGGCTGGCTCTGAACTTGCAATTCTCCTGTCTCAGGCTCCCTCAGTGCTGGGATTACAGGCTTGTGCCACCATGCCCGGCTTGTTCTGTCAATTTTTTGAATTGTTTCTTTTGGTCAATTTCATTGATTTCAGCCCTGATTTTAATTATTTCCTGTCTTCTACCTCTTTTGGTGTTGGTTTGTTCTTCTTTTTCTAGGGCTTTGAGGTGTAGTGTCAAGTCATTTATCTGTTGACTTTTTCTTCTTTTAATGAATGAGCTTAATGCAATGAACTTTCCTCTTAGCACTGCCTTCATGGTGTCCCAGAGATTTTGATATCTTTTATCAGAATTTTTATTTACCTCTAGAAAATTTTTTATTTCTTCCCTGATGTCTTCTGTTATCCATGCATCATTCAATAGAGTATTATTTAGTTTCCATGTGTTGGAGTATTTTCTATTTTTTATATGTCATTGATTTGTAATTTTATTCCATTGTGGTCTGATCAGATGCAGGGTAGAATCTCTATTTTTTTTTGTATTTGCTAAGACTTGCTTTGTGACATAACATATGATCTATTTTGGAGGAGGATCCATGTGCTGCTGAGAAAAAAGTGTATTTGCTTGTTGATGGATGGAATACTCTAAGTCTGTTAAGTCTAAATTATTGATTGTTTTATTGAGTTCTATGGTTTCTTTTTTAAGTTTTTGCTTGGAAGATTTATCCAATGGTGAGAGAGCTGTGTTTAAGTCACTACATATTATTATGTTGTGGTCTATTTGATTCTTGTAGTTGAGAAAGATTTTTTTGATATACATAGATGCCCCATTGTTTGGGGCAAAGATATTTATGATTGCTATGTCTTGTTGATGTATGATTCCCTTAAGAAGTATGAAATGTCCTTCTTTATCCCTTTTCACTAACTTAGGTTTTAAGTTCACTTTATCTGATATGAGGATGCAACTCCTGCTTGTTTATGTCGTCCATGTGAGGGATATGTTTCTTCCCACCCTTTCAATTTCAGTCTGTGGATGTCTTTTCCTGTGAGTTGAGTCTCTTGAAGGCAGCATATTGTTAGGACTTTTTTTTTTTTTTTATCCAGTCTGTCAGTCTATGTCTTTTAATTGATGCATTTAGGCCATTCACATTCGGGATTATTATTGAAATATGATTTGTAATCCCGGTCATTTTTGTTTATTTTTGGTTTTTACCTTGACTTGGTTTCTCCTTTGATTGCCCCCCCCCCCTTTTTAGTGTAGTTCCTCTCTTTGTATATTTTCATTGTTGGTTGTCATTTCCTCCTCATGGAATATTTTGCTGAGAATGCTGTGTAGTGCGGGCTTTCTCACTGTAAATTCTTTTAACTTTTGTTTATTATTGAAGGTTTTGATTTCATCATCAAATCTGAAGCTCAGTTGCTGGATATAAGATTCTTGGTTGGTATCCATTTTCTTTCAGAGCTTGGTATATGTTGTTCCATGATCTCCTGGCTTTTAAGGTCTGGGATGAAAAATCTGCTGAGATCCAAATTGGTCTCCTCTTATATGTAACCTGATTTGTCTCTCTTGTGGTCTTTAAAATTCTATTCTTATTCTGCATGCTGGGCATTTTTGTTATAATGTGCCTTGAGTAGATCTGTTATAATTTTGTACATTTGGTGTCCTGTAAGCCTCTTGTATTTGATTTTCCAATTCATTTTTCATGTTTGGGAAATTTTGTGATATTATTTCATTGAAGAGATTGTGCATTCTTTTGGTTTGAAATTCTGTGCCTTCTTCTATCCCAATAAATCTTAGATTTGGTCTTTTGATGCTATCCCATAATTTTTGTATGTTCTGTTCATGATTTCTTATCATCTTCACTGTATGGTCAACTTTATTTTCAAGATTGTATATTTTGTGTTCATTATCCGAGGTTCTGTCTTCCACATGATCTAGTCTGCTGGTGACGCTTTCTATCAAGTTTGTTTTTTTTTTCAATTGTAGATGGACACAAATATCTTTATTTTTTATGTGGTGCTGAGGATCGAACCCAGTGCCTCATGCCTGTGAAGCAAGTGCTCTACCACTGAGCTACAACCACAGCCCTCGAGTTTTTTATTTGGTTTATTTTTTCTTCATTTCAAGAATTTCTGATTGTGTTTTTTTTTCACAATCTCTAGCTCTTTCTTAAAGTAATCTTTTGCTAGCTGTATTTGCTCCCTTATCTCTTTGTTGGTGTATCAATGGTTGCCTTTATTTGCTCTCTTATCTCTTTGTTGGAGTGATCAATTTTTTGCCTGTATTTCCTCGCTTAAGTCATTCTTTAATTTGCAGATCACTTTAATTATGTATATTCTGAATTCTTTCTCTGACATTTCATCAACTGTGCTGTTAATGGATTTTATTATTGTATTTCTTGGTTTATTTGGGGCATTTTTTCCCCTTGTTTTTTCATGTTGATTATGTATCTTCCTTTCTTGCAATGTGGATCTGAGGTATTGTGGCTTCTGTCCTATAATCTTGTAGTGACATTACAGATTACCTGTATCTCACCTTAGAGTTTACTTCCAGTCCCCAGCAGGTGTCCCCAGATGGACACTAGTGCCACCAAAGATGGTGGCAGCATTAGTGGAGGTAACTCAAGATGGCAGTGGGAGTGGCCTTGGCTAGGCTCCCACTGCGGTCCCTAAAGGTGGTCTTGGGCCCTGGCCTGTGCTCTCACCAGTGGGCAAGAATTCTGGCATGGAACTGGGGGCAATCTAGGGATTCAGGTAGGTGAGGTCTCCTGCAGGGGTCCCTGGAGGCACTTGTAGTTTGCTTTTTAGTTTGTTATACTTGGGTTCAATAAATTTCTTGGACTTGAGGCTGATGTCTAATCAATATTGGAAACATTTCACCTATTAGCTACTCAGATATTTTTCTTTTTCATTTCTTCTATCCTCTCATTCTGTCTCTGCAATTATATATGTGTTAGATACTGTCCCATAAACCTTTAAGACTCTGCTCTTTTAAATTTTATTTATTTTTCTCATTTGTTCAGTTTGGATAATTTCTAATGATATATTTTTTTTAACTGATACTTCTGTCAAACTCATATAATGAAGTCTTTGACTCAGATAATTTATTTTTCAGTGCTAGATATATATTTAGTTGCTTCTCATCATTTCCATTTATCACTTAAAGTTCTGTTATTTTGTATATTTTTCCTTTTAGTTCTTTAACATATCTATAACAGTTGTCTTAAAGTTTTTGTTTGCTAATTCCCATGTATGGATAAACTGTGGGTCCGCTTCTACTTAAGTTTTTTCTCTCTAGATGATGGTGTACATTTTCTTGCATGTCACCTCCTTTCTTAGAGTATAGATGAAATTCAAATTAGAATAAATGATTTCCACTACTCCCGTCTTCACATCTGAAACTCTTGTTGTCTCCTTCAAGCCTTAGAATTGCCTTTTCTCCAGTTTATGATTATTCCTTCTGTCTGATCCCACACCTTCCAGTGACTTTGTGTTGTGATTTCTTCTCTTTCTCTCCTTTTCTTTTTTTTCTTTTTGGTGGACTGGAGATTAAACCTAGGGTCTCACACATGCTAGGAATGTGTTCTCACAGCCCAACTCTTTTATTTTTTATTTCAAGGTAGGGTCTCCTAAGTTTCCCAGGCCGCTTTAGAACTTGGGACCTTCGTGTCTCAGCCTCCCAAGTCACTGGGATTAACAGGCATGTACACCGTGCCAGGCTTCTTCTCTATTTTAAACTCTCTCCTTCTCCAGTCTTTACCCACTGAAGGAATGTGCTCAAGTTCACCTCTCTTTACGAGGGACCTAAACACTGGAGGACCTTGAATCTCCTGTCCTTTGATGAAAGTTACAAGCTCGATTTCTTTATTTCTTCCTTTCTCATTCACATTTTAGCTAATTCTGATTAGACTTGCTCTCACTGTTCCACTATAAATGTTCTATCTGGTAAAGATTATGAATGAACTGCCTACTTGCAGCTCAGTAATCCATTTGATAATTGACCAATATATTTATTTATTTATTTATTTATTTATTTGGTACCAGGGATTGAACTCAGGAGTACTTGACCACTGAGCCACATCCCCAGCCCTATTTTGTGTTTTATGTAGAGACAGGGTCTCACTGAGTTGCTTAGCGCCTCGCCATTGCTGAGGTTGGCTTTGAACTCATGATTCTCCTGTCTCAGCCTCCCAAAGTGCTGGGATTATAAGCGTGAGCCACCGCGCCCGGTGACCAATATATTTATTTGTCAGATATGTTGTTGGGCCCTGGGAGTTCAGTGATAATCAAAACAGAGAGAGTGCTTGACCATTTGACCCTTACAGTCCAGCAGGAGGTTCAGTCAAGCACTTAGAATATAGCATATAAAAAATTACATCATGGGAGATATGGGGAGCCATGGCAGACTTCCTTAGCACTCCCTGCTTTCTCTATGTAGTATTTGACATTAATGACCAGCCCCTGGTTCTTTTTCCATCTTGCATCTTCTCTGATTTTTCTATTTCTTCTCATTTACTTTGCTTACAACTTTTCCTCTGTCTACTCCTAAAACTTTGGAATTTACTAGCATGTGAGCTCAGAATTCTCTCCTCTAGCCCTGTGCTTTCCCTAATGAGTCACTGTCCCTTTTGCAGCTGCTATTCCCACTCAAGTACCAATGTGTCCATATCTGTATATCTCTCACTTAGGCCACATCCCTGAACTCCAGACATATGTCATCAACTCCCTTCTGGGGGTACTTAATATGACTCAAAGGGAACTTCATGCCTCTCCCTTGAAAACAATTCTGCCTTCTGGTTTTTCATGCCTTGATGAATAAATAATATTATCACCATCTACTTAGGCACAGATGCTGGAAACCGGTTCAATGTACATTTGTCCCTCTCTTTATTGCCTTATCCAGTCACCAAGTCCTTTCCAATGTACAGTGTTGCTAACATTGTTGTTTTCTTGATGTTTCAGGATCTGATTCCCCTTTTTGTTTAGGAGGATTCTGCCTCCACATGCTAATTGTCAGGACTCTGCCCTTCACCTTGAAAGCTAGGTGCGGTTCTCTCCATCCCTGGCAGCTGTGGTGCAGGCACGTGGCATGTGTTCGGTCAACCAGATCCCTCATTTGGGATTTTAAATTTGATTTTCCTTCTTCTAGCCTGCCCCTTCCATTTCTTTTCCACAAATGAGCTTTAAAAAATATTAATGAGATCACATCACACTCTGCTTAAAATCTTCTAATGGCTTTCCACCTTACTTTTTATCAAATTCAGAGTCTACTGGGGCTTATCACGTCCTACATGATCTGCCACTTGCTGACTCTCTCTCCATGTTCATTTCCTGTCACTCACTCTACCTCTTGCTCATCTTCCTCTAGCCCCTTTGTTACCACAATCTGTCCAGCACACTCTGATCTCAGACTCTTTGCATTTGCTGTTCCTTTTGCCTGAAGTGCTCTTCTCACTGATTTTTCCACAATCTTTCTTTTACTTTATGCAGGTAAATGTTTGCACTACAGAGGTTTTCAAAGACCATCCTCCAAATAAAGTTGCCACTCCCGGCAAACCATCCTCTGACCCCTCACCTTCCTTCATGATTGTTCAAACACTTGCCACTATCTGATGATGTATTGTTTACTTAGTTGCTTACTGGTCTATACTCTACCTCCCCCATTATAATGTAAATTCCACAATGGCCAAGAGTCATGCCAATAGTGCCACCCTGTCATCTAACAAACAAAAATATATAACGTCTTTCTACTCCTTTCTAAAAGTTCCCTTTTGTGCTGTTTGGCCCGTGACTGAGAATTAGTGCTAGAGAGAGCAAACTGGAAATATAGGAAGTTGTGGTTAGAGCCAGACACTTCCATCTTTTTATTGTCTGTAATTCTACCAGAGCTTGCACAATGTTTTAGTTATCTGTTCCTTCCTCTAACTGGTTTTAATAATCTATGAACTCTCTGAGAGAAGAGATTATGACTTCTCTGAATGTATGATCCTATTTGATGATATATATGCATATGTTGTTTTGCATCTGTATATGTTTTTCCCCCTCTTGGACTGCCCAGCCTTGACAGCTTTGACCTTTTGCCATCCTCTGACCACTTGGTGTGCTCACCACGGGTAATAAAATAAAGCAGAAACTTTGACTTTATTCTTGCTGATGCATGTACACCTGCTTGGCCTAACCTTGAGCCAGAATCATTCCTGTTCTTATGGGTATGGTTCTGTTCACTTTACAGAGGAGGAAACTGAGGTTCATATGCATGTACAACTCACTGATAGATAATCAATTGGCCCTTGTCACCTAATCTTTGTTGTTGCTTCTGTTACAAAATATTATTTTCAACCCTTATTCATGATTTTAAGGAGAAAATTCATCAGGGAGTAAGAGAAAGTGCTGACTGGCAGCGTCATTATTCCAGGCTGGAGTGGCAAATAGACCTTCAGTCTTCCCTGTGCTCTGTGCTGCACCTGCTCTCATTTGCAGCTGATTTTGTTGCTCTATCTCCTGAGACATTAAATGACCTCCTCAGATCCACTACATTAATTTGCCACATAGCTGGCATTAGATCTCTTTCACCAGGCTTTTTAATGCTTGGTGTCTTCCTGTCTTCAATACATCTTCTTTGTTAGGACCCTGAATCCACATAAGTTTTGTCAGTCAACTCTCTCACCTCTAGCACTCTGATGGATTCCTGGTGCTCAGAAAGCAATCCCAGCAAACACATGCTTTATTACTAATAGGGGCTTTTGTCTCCAGCAATTCTGCCTTGGTGACTTGGGCTGTGGTACATATAAACCTATAGGATTCCTTTTACCCTTTTAGTGTATGATCAGCAGAGGCTGAGAGATCCTTGGCCTATTGTTTTTCTTGTGTCAACCATATGCTACTTATTGCCCTATGATTGAGAGATGAGAATATGTGTTATTCTATAACCTAAAGCAGAGCTACCATCGTCTCCCTAGCAGTGTTTTTAAAGATCTGAGTCAATATCAATTACAGGTTGTAAAATCAATCGAGTGGGAGTTGACCAGCATAACAAAATATGAAATATGGTGCTAAGGGTGTGGCTCAAGGGTAGAGGGCTTGCCTAGCAAGCACAAGGCTCTGAGTTCAATCCTCAAACCACAAAAATAAATAAATTAACTAAAAATAGAACTGGATATAAAATTAGTAGTGAAGAGGTCTTTTGTGGAATCTTTTTCCAGTTACGTATGTAGGAATATATATGTGGGTACGTGTATATGTGTGCATGTGAGTGTATAGTAGTGACTTGAAGTGTATTTCTTATTATACTTTGGAGTAAAAAGAATGGGCATTCTCAGCTTACAGGTGATGATTATGACCTGGCGGAATGTATCAGAATGATACACTAAAGGTATATCAGAATCTCTTGGAGGGGCTAGATGTGTGTCTTTGAAGTTCCTCAACCTATCTAACATAGCTTCCTTGCTATATCCAAAAGATACACACTTCACTGTTGTTGAGAACAGACACAGTATATTCATCTGGCTATCCTCCGATGCCTGGAACAGCTCTGTCACTTGGAGGACACTTAATAAACATTTACAATTGTCCAATGGCAAAAGTGTAAAGGTAAAAAGTGGAATCCATGGAGTTTTCTTTTATCATGCCCAGCATATACTTGGCACTTAATAAATGCCACTTGCTGTGACTCATGGAAAATAAAAATACAATCAGAAGAAGCCAAATGACTAAAATGCACAGGTGTAGAGAACAGCCGCAGAACTGGGCTGGCCTTCTCCAAAACAGAAAAAAGGTCTTTCTCCCTCGATGCACTTGAACAAACCAATCCAAGGCAGGAAACCTCAGAGAAGGAGTGGCTGTCACCTCCCTAAGTAATGGAGCCTATCTCCTCTTAACCTTTGTGACCCTCAAAAACCAGTAAATTCCTTCTTTTATCTATCCTAAATCCTTTCTATTACCCTCTAAGCCAATTTTCTGTTGTACTGTATTCAATGGGAATTGAAAACAGCTGGTCACCATCTGCAGTAGATTAATTCTTCTTGTACTTGAAGCCTATAATTAGGTCATTCCTCAGCCTTCTCTTCTCTGGGCTAAATATCTTATTTCCTTTAGTCCTTCCCTAAAGGTTTTATTTTCCAGTTATTTAATTGTCTTCGTAGTATTGCTCTCAATGCCACACTCTCTGTTCTCTACACACCTCAACTTGAGGAGGTGGGTCAGCGTGCACGGTCGGGGTGTTTACAGTCACCACTGCCACTGTCAGAGAGTCCTTTCTTGTGAGGTGTTTATTTTCAGAGGCCATTTAGAGAGGAACAGCAGCCTCTGAC
Source organism: Geosciurus inauris (assembly GCA_004024805.1). Lineage (NCBI taxonomy): Eukaryota > Metazoa > Chordata > Mammalia > Rodentia > Sciuridae > Geosciurus > Geosciurus inauris. Next base: position 12,158 of record PVHX01024938.1, on the reverse strand, counting down.
TCATCAGGATCCCACCACTCTAGAATTAGAAATAGAGGAATCAGAATATTATGCTTTGCTTCTCCCCTAACTCCAGAAAAACAGGACCATCACTTTGTCTTTGTGGCCTCACATTTGTGAATTTTCTGCAAATCTATGGGGAGTAAATCTCATTCTTGTTTATGGATATGGCATTACAATAGCATTTGTAAAGTAGCAAAATTCTTAAATTGACTTACAGGAAACAAGAGCCTGGTTGACAGACTTGTTCTCTCTTTTATGTCCTAGAAATGTCCTGCTGGTGGAATGTGTCCAGAGAGGAGAAAGTCAGCCTGAGGGCCATTCTCCAAGGTAGCGTTCATCTCCTTTCCGGAACTATGTATGTGAAACTCTTTTTTTAATATCCCAATTTGAATGAAATATAAAAATATTTTGTGGATTGAAAGATTTTAATTATATCCTCATTTCTGTGATGCTCCACAGTGTCTCTTGAAACTATATTGGAGTTCTGTAGCATTACTTTTTGGTTAGAAAGCATTACTTCCTTTTAGTTGTCTGCCCTTCATCATCACTCAGAAATCATGGCTAGACTGGTACAGACATATATATACACAGACACACACTTGTTTTGTTGTGCTACTGTTTTTGGTGTTCAGGACTGAATATAGGGCCTTGTACATGCTGAGGGCATGCATTACCACTGAGTGACGCCTCCTTCTTGGGTATATGGTGTGTCTTGCTTTACTCTGTTAAATATTCCCTCTAGCTGCATTATACCTAATTTAGAAACAGCCCAGAATGCATGGCTTCTGATTAATGTGCACCATCCTTTCATGAGGTAAATATTATCACCTGATTTTTATAAGTGGAACAGACACAGAGATGTTTAAAACAATGTGTTTATGGCTATTTAGGTGGCAGAGCTGAGATCTGGATCCAGGTCTGATGGATCTTTCTAATCTCATCAGAATCACCATTGCATACTGGTTAAAATACAGATCTCTGGACTCCATGATAAGATTCTACTTCAGGAAGTAGGGCCCAGGAATCTGTACTTGCAATCAAATATACGAGCAATGCTGATGTAGAAAACCTAAGTTTTTTGCATTGAAAAACACTGTCTATTTAAAGCTGGGGACCCTGAATTAAGAAATCTAGACCATTGGTTCTTCAACTATTTTATACCCAGGAATTTTTTGGAAAGAAGCCTGGATCCCATTCCACAGTTACTGAACCAGAATTGAGAGAGGCAGACTCAGTTGTGTTATTGATAGGTAGCTCTGGAGGATTCTGAGACACACAGAAGTTTGTAAACCTCTGGCATGAATCTTCCTCTGGCAGTTTCTTATCCCCAGCATTTCTTGATGTTTGTGTGGGAGACTGAGTCTGCTGGGGTGAAAGATGGGATGGCAGTAGCTTAGAACTAAGGGCTAAGGAAAGAGTGTGAGGATAACCTTTGAGAATGCATGCTGTGTCACCAGACAGGTAACTCCTAAACAAAACGCCTTAATCCCAAGGATAAAGAGCCATGATTCTGAAAGTCAAGTACAGTACTGCATTTGCTATCAGAGGTAAAGTGAAGGGGCAACCACTCATTATGGTGTCGTAGCAGGTAGTGTTGCCTTGGCAACATGGCAGGGGACTCACAGAGGAGATAGACAGGATAACAGATGGGCAGGGTGTCCTTTCATTGAGAACTTAGGGGACATCAAAAGGTTTCCTGAAATGTGTGATATTAAAAAAAAAAAAAACCCATAAAACTTGGCATATTGAAAAGCCCAGTCCTAGAAAATGAAAACTCAGAAGAATCAGTTCCATGAATAGATTTTAAATCTACAAAACATATTTTAACAGCATAACTAGCAGAATCCTTATAGATGTCTGAGAAATCTTCATTCAGCAGACCTTATGTGCAAGCAGCTCTCTAGTAAATCACATACTGCTCCATATGTTCACAGTATACCATGTGTGGAAAAGTGAGCATGGTGTTTGCCCTTAAAAGCCAACACCCCACACAGATGACTAAACTGTCACTAGATGACCTAAAGATAACTGGATTCAGCATACCAATTTTTTTTTTTTTTTCCTTTTTTTGGTACCAGGGATTGAAGCCAGAGACGCTTACCACTGAGCCACATCCTCAGCCTCCATATGCACACCCCCGCTGTTTTTTTTTTGGAGACAAGGTCTCTCTAAGTTGCTTAGGGCCTTGCTAAGTTGCGGAGGCTGGCTTTGAATTTGCTGTCCTCCTGACTCAGCCTCTGAATCACTGGGATTACAGGCGTGCACCACTGCATCTGGCAGCATAGCAATTTTTTTGAGTTGATATTTATCAGGTAAGTACATGAAAATAACTGAGTGTTCATGCATATTTGTACTTATATTTCAGTATTATATTTGCAGGCAATGTTTAAAAACAGATTAGATTTTAATTTTATAGATTAATTTTGACTCATATTTATTTAGTTATTTTTTATTTTGTGTCAAGGAAAAGTTATTACTTAACACTTCAACATCTATACTTCATCAGTTCCTCAACTTCATGATAATCTCATCAAAACTCTTGGGGTAGGCATGGTGACGCATGCTTGTAATCCCAGCTGCTTGGGAAGCTGTGGCAGGAGGATTGCTGAGTTCATTGGTGAGGTGCTAAGCAACTCAGTGAGATCCTGTCTCTAAATAAAATACAAAATAGGGCTGAGGATGTGGCCCAGTGGTTGAGTTCCCCTCGAGTTCAATCCCTGGTAGCTTTCCCACACACACAAAAAGTAAAAAACAAAAACCAAAAACTATTGGGAAAAAAACCTCTCTACTTCAATAGCTAAGCCTCACAAACTCAAACGTATAATTGCAAGATTAAAATGATTTAAAAAGGAAATACAGATGTGGATTTTGTATGTGGATTATATACAGAAATTGCGGGGGAAGTCTCACTAAGTTCATTGGGCTGGATTCAAAACTCCTAGGTTCAAGCAATCCTTCTGCCTCAGCCTCCCAAGTAGCTAAGACTACAGGTGTCACACCTGGCATATACAAAATGATTATCCCCTCACTTGATAAAGATCAAATAGGTTTTCTGAGCAGTAATCAGATGCTGACTGCATCTGGATAGGGAGAGAAATTCCTTACATTTTTCTTGTTTCAATTGGTGTCTGAGCAGTAAGGGAAATGAGAAGGACAGAAAGAAATACGGAAGGAACACTACACATGTGAATGAATTTCCCTCACGATAGTCTTTGGGTTAGATTCCTGAGAGATCGAATCCATTCGCCTTGTGGTGCTTCATAGGCGATCAGGCAATTGCACTCTTCCTTACCCACCATTCCTGTGATTTCCTTGTTCAAGCATCTCCTTTTGCTTTCCAGCCTTGTACAGTGGAGCACCTTCCAAGGCAGGAAATCAGAGCATCTCTGTTCTGTGTGTTTCTGGAGGCATCTGATGCTTCCTTCTTCTGTGTAGCCTTGCAGTGGCTCTGGGTTTCTTTGTTCAATGCTACTTCACAGGTCACACCTTTAGTGTCCCAGGATGAACTTTCTGGACTTTTTCCTCTGGTGTCTGTGCTTCCTGAGAAGTAGCAGCTACTGAAATCCAATTTGGAAGCTGGAGGACTTGCTAGAGACAATGAATTAATGCAGGGCTTTGTGGGACCTGAGTGTTACCAAAATTCTACTTTTTTTCCTTTTAAAAAAATATTTATTGTGCTGGGGATGGAATTCAAGGCCTCAGGCATACTAGGCAAGCCCTCTATCAGTGAGCTACACCTCCTTTACTGCTTTCTTAAGTCAGCACTAAGGAAAACTGTTTTTGGGGAAAACTTAGAGTCCACTTTTATAGTAGCTGACTACGTGAGGGAACTATTAAAATAAATTGGTATAGATGATCAGAATGAGATAATGATCTAGTTCATGACCTATGTGCTCCTTCAGTCTCTTTAGTTACTCTGGTTTACAATTAACTGGATCATTTCTGTAGATAGAAATCTTGCAAAATAAAAGCTGTCTATAAGAAAAAAAGGAATATATCAAATCCTGGGATGAATCTCTTTATTATTTAGTACTCCATTGATTCAAATAATAGAAACTACTTTGAGTTAGCTTAAGCAAAAAGGGGGACTTTTGTTTTAGAGATGAGGGTGTGTTTCATAAAATTCAAGGGCAGGATACAACCTACGGCTAGAGCTGGACTCAGGAAATGTATGTCCATAACAGGTTGTATACATGACAACTATTTACATAATATGTACATCATATTTAGGGATTATAAATAATCTGGACATGATTTAAAGTGTATGGGAGGATATACATAAGCTCTATATAAATACTATATGATTTAACATAAGGAACTGGAGAATTTTGGTATCTGCAGAAATCCTAGAACAAATTTTCTGCAACTACTGAGCAAGGACTGTATGAGTTCAAACCGGGACAGGTGTACAATGTTCGTCCAATCAAGTATGGCTTAAGGAGGAAATCACCTTGTACAAAAATGATTGTCAGTCATGCTACTACTGCTCTGCTTCATGGATGCCAATAGGATTAGGGGGAATAGCTAGGGCATTTCCAGAGGTGGGGAAATGGGTTTGAGTTGGGCAAACTACAAAACCCCATTCCCTATCACAAACATATAGATACTTTCTTTTCTTTTTATGCACTTAAAGATTCCCCCATAAGATAATCTTTCATATAATATTAATTTTATACAAAATTTGCCTCTCCTTTGTGCAGGCTATCTCAACTTCATGATCTGCCACTGAATTCAGGTTTTTTAAAAAAAATTGAGATATATAATAAGGATTAAAGCTCAAGATTTCTTGGTGAATTCCATTGCTCTTCCATTTTAATACTGTTTCTGTCTACATAGGGCTGGGTTTTTCTCTTTTGCTCCTGGCTATGAGCTATGGGGTACATTTTCCTCTCTAATATGCCCTGGAATGTTGTCCCAACCTCTCCTGGAGGCATCATCAGCTTTGTCTGCCATGAGAGGGTTTCCTTAGACCCTTAGGCTCAAAAGCTGTCTGCAGGAGAGCCTATCTAGATCTTGGGAATGAAACACTGAGAACAGTAATTGACTCCACTTCCCAGTGCTTGCAACAGGGCAGATTTCCTCACACTCCACACTTGGCCTGGCTTGAGGGCAAGCTGTACATGCTATTGATTGGAATCATTGCATATTTTAAATAATATCCACTATTAAATATTGCTTAATAATATTTAAATGTTATATTCTTTTCCTTGCTCCAAGAGTTTGCTCATACTTATCTTCCAGTCTTTGAGGTCGAACTCTTAGCTCTACACTTAAAATTAATCCTCTGTCTTCTTGTAATCCTTGGGCTCTCTTCTTGGCAGTTTGAACTGTGACACTGATACAGTTTTTATAGTTGTCTGCTGCTCCAAATGTAGCTTCCACCCTTGACCTCTGATCTCCTGTAGCCTTGATACCCAAAGAATCTTTTATAAGGGAAGGGTATTTCCACAGTGGGTAGAGATTCCTTTGCCTTCTTTGTTTTTAACTAAATTTTTAGTATCTTTGTTCCCAGAGCAACTGAAAAACCCAGAGAGTAAAGTTGAAAGAAAATACATTCTGCAGAGACAGTGGTGGATGGCTCTCTGAAACTTTTTCTCCCCATATCCATGGCTTTGAAAGATCAGTCCTGGATGAGCAGTGAGGGTGTGGTAAACAAATTTTATTTTGGGTCAATGTTGGGATTTCAGTTTTCTTTTCCATAGGGAGCCCTCCTCCTTCCCTCTTTGGCTTGCTTTTCTTTTAAATAATATTTACTGACTTCTTAATCTGGTTTAGTTCAATGGGAGAACTAGAATTTCCTTTTATGATTTTCAATTATTCAATTATTCCTGGTAATTTTATCATTTTTGCTTTATATATTATGAAGCAATGTTATTAGATGCATAGAAGTTTAGAGTTTGAATTTTAGTATTTTATCAATATATAAGAATACATTTTACCTCTAATACTTGCTTTTTCCCTAAAATTTCAAATATAGCTATACCAGATTTAATTTGGTTAATGTTTGTCTGAAGTGCCTTTCCCATCACTTCATTATTAATTCTTAAGACTATCATGTTAGGACTTATAAACAATATGTCACAGAATTTAGAAGGTTTAATTTTGATCTGAAAATATTTGTCTTTTGCTTAGACAGTTTAGTCCATTTATATTGATTGAGAATAATGATATAATTGAATCTAAAGAGCTATCAAATGTAAGATATATCATACTTTATGTACTGTTAAAAGGCAAAAAGAATGCTTCCAAATGCAACCATTCAATGCCATTAGTTGTAAAACACATTATGACATCAGAAACATCAAAATGTGAAAAAAATAGGCATATAACTATGCAAAAATGCCATTTTTCAGTAATATTGGCATAAATCCCAAAGTTTGGAAATGTGCTGCTTAGGGAAGCAGGTAATATCATATATTGCTGGTGGGAATACAAACTGGCACAATCTAATTGTTAGAAAATTTATTAATTTCAAGTAAATTTACATATTGATATAGTCTTTGACTCGGCCATTTCACCTACAGGAATTTAGCTTAGAGTTATGCTAGCAGAAATACAAAGATCTATTAATTACAGTGCTAACCAGCTGTCCATTAATAGTATTATTGTTAATGAACAATTGTACCTTTATCTAACATAATATTTATTATAAAACTCTAAGAAAACAGTATGGGAAATATCTATCTATCTAATAATCTATGTGCAAAGAGCCAAGTGAAGAAGAGTGTACATAATAAGAGGGTGCAGAAAATGAAAATATGTAGTGTTTGCTTATATATTAAAATACAAACAGCAGGAGGATAGAAACCTAAAACTAATAAAAAGTTACCTGTGGGAGATAATTGTGATGGGTATAAAGACAGATAAATACATCAATTGAATGCAATGTGTAGATTTTTTCTTTGATCCTAATTTGAACAAACCAAATGTATGAAAAAAAATTTTGAGACATTTAGGGGAAATTTAACACATATTAGATATTAAATAATATTGAGGCATTTTTGTAAATTTTGTTACTTGAGATAATGAAGCTGTAGTTTATGTTTTTGAAAGTCTTTATCTGTTAGGATTATCAGTGTTCCACTCTTAAATATTGATAGATAAACATACCTGTGTCTCAAAACAACTTGGCAAAACTTTAAAAAGTGGTAGGTGGATAGCAAAACATGATCATTATTGAAACTGGGATATATTACATGTGGATTCATTATACTATTCTCTTAAAAAATAACCATGTTAGAATTTAGTTAGCTTTTGGGTTGCTGTAACCAAAAGACCTGACAAGAATAATTGGAGGGAAAAAAGTTTATTTTGGCTCCTTGTTTCAGAGGTTCAGTCCATGGTCCGCCAACTCCATAGCTCTCCGCCCAAGATGAGGTAGTACATCATGGTGGAAGGGTATGGCAGAGGAAAACAGCTCGGGACATGGCAGCCAGAAATAGTGCGAGATCTCTGCTCACTAGTGACAAAATATAAACCCTATGGCATACCACCAGAGATTCACCTCCTCTAGCCATAGCCCACCTGCCTACAGTTACCACCCAGTTAATTCATATCAGAGGATCAATCCACTGATTAGGCCACATCTCTCACAATCCGATCATTTCACTTCTGAAAATCACTGCTTTGTCTCACTCATGAGCTTTTGGGGAACACCTCATATCTAAGCCTTGATCAAATTGATGAAATACACTTCTAATTTTTGTACAATTATATGGTACTTTTTATGTTATCCCTTTATTTTCTTCTTTTTCTTCTACTGTTGCTGTTGCTGCTGCTGCTGCTGCTCTTCTTCCTCCTCCTGCTCTCCTCCTCCTCCTCCTCTTAGGAGTTTCTTTGCTCTTTTCTCCCTAGTTAACTGGTTTTGAAAAATTCTATTTCCATTCTTTTAGTAGTTCACATTTTAACACACATTAACTTAATATGATCTAATAATAATGAATATATACCTTTTTGTTAAACATTATGAGTTTCTAAGAATGCTTTAACTCCAGTCACTGTTCCCCACTGTTTTGCATGTTATTATTGTCCACTTGGTTAGTTTAACCTTAATTTTATAATTTTAATTATTTGCTATATTGTTAGATAATATTTGTATTAGATTTATCTTCATGTTTATTAATTTGTTTACTTATCATTTGATATTCAATTTATTTTCAATTTCCTTCTTTTCTGAAGATATTCAGTATTAAATATTTTTTAAAGATATATTAGATAAAAACTTTTAGTCTTTACTTTATCCTGATTTTTGAATGAAAGCTGGACATGGAAGTGTTCTTTTCTTCAGCATTTTGAAGATTATTTAACAGCCTCTGTCTTCTGAAATTGTTGATGAGAAATCTGCTGTTGGTTTGTTATTTTTTTGTAACCTATATATATTAATTGTTTGCTTTTTTTTTTTTAGCACTGGGAATTGATCCCAGGAGTGCTTTACCACTTAACTATACCTCCAGCTCTTTTTTAATTTTCGTTTTGAAACAAAGTCACACTAAGTTGCTCAGCCTGGCCTTGGACTTGTGATCTTTGTGACTCAGCCTTCTGAGTAGCTGAGATTCCAGGTGTGAACTTTTAAAATTTATTTATTTATTTATTTATTTTTTGGTACTGGAGATTGAACTCAGGGGTACTTGACCACTGAGCCACATCCCCAGCCCTATTTTGTGTTTTATGTAGAGACAGGGTCTCACTGAGTTGCTTAGCGCCTTGCTGTTGCTGAGGCTGGCTTTGAACACGCGATTCTCCTGTCTCAGCCTCCCTAAGTGTTAAAATTTATTTTTAACTAGTGTTCTACAATGTAACTATAATATATATGTTATATATTATATATTTTATATATATAGTTATAGATGTATTTTTCCTTACCTTGCTCAGAAATTTTTATACTTTTAAAATGTGTATTGTTGCCTGTTACTAATTTGAGGAAATTCTCAATCATAATCTATTTGAATTTTTTTTCCTTCTTGTTTTCTATTTTCGCCCTTTGGAATTTTCATGTTTTGTTTCCTTGCCACTCTATGTTGCATTATAGATTATTTTTCTCCAGATACTTCCAGAATATCTGGAAAGAATGTTAAGTCTGCTGTTTAATACATCCATTGAGGATTTAAAATTTCAATAACAACATTTTTAATTTCTAGCAGTTTCTAGAATTTTTTATCTTTAAAATATTTTTTTCATTATCTTATTTTCTTATGTTCCAACAATTTCTTTTAAATATATAATCAAAGGATATATTTGCACACATAAATGTATATAATTAATAATTTCTATATGATTATCACTTAAATTTCATGGGTCTATTTAGTCCTAATATTTGCTTATGGTAAATTTTTGTTCTTGTGTTCTGTAATTTTTATTGTGAGATCATCTTCAGCTGTGGGAATCTTGTGAGACCTAGATTGAGTAATACTCTGGATTTGTTTTGTGTTTACTTACAGTAGGATTCAAAGGGAATATTATCAACCTAGGACTATATTTTAATTTGTGCTTGCTTTTGTATTTTATTTGTTTTATTTTTATTAATTATTTTGAATAATTGATATAAGTCACAACATTAGAAAGACCTTCTCCCATCTCTGTACTCACTCGATGTACCTTCCCAGACTTTCTATTGACATTTTCTTATTGTTTAGTTCATTTATTTACTTAAAAAATTATTGAGTGTCCATGTCAAATATTGTTTTAGAAGGTCAGAATACGTCAATGAAGAAAACAAATATCCCTGCTTCTAGAGATCTTACCTTCTAAGGGAGTGTGTGTGTGTGTGTGTGTGCGTGCATGTGCATGTAGGGAGAGAAAGACAAAAAAATAACAAACACAATCAATGAGTAAATTGTATAATGCATTTCAAGGTGGGAATGATGTGAGAAATGGGACAAGTAAGACAGTCTTAGAAGGATGGAGAGTGCTGGGCCAGGGGAAGACAGCAGTATTTTATGGTTTCTTCATGTTAAGTCTCTTTGAGATTTGATCAAAGACTTAAGAAGGTGAGGTCAAGTAGATAGCTGGGAATGTATGTTCCAGGTCAAGAGAATAGTTAGACCAAAGGGTATGAAGTAGGAACATGCCTGACATACTCAAGGATTTGTAGAGTCTAGTGTCCAGTGTATTGAGCAGGAATGGGCAGTGATAAGAGATAAGAAGTATGGGGGAAGAAAGCAGGCAAGCTCTTGTAGGCCATCATGAGAACTTTGGCTTTTAATTCAGGCACTGAACATAGGAAGATTTTGCTCCAGAGTTTTGACAGTAGGGGTGATGAGATCTTACATTTTTTAAAAAAAAGGATTACTCTTGTTGCTAAATTTAAATTAGTGTGAATATTGGTGGAAGCGAAGGCAGAAGTTGGGAGAAGTTGCTGCAGCAATCCAAGTTGTCTCATATTCTTTCATAAGATGGTATCTGGTGTGTATCCACAAGAGGGGACACAGGACAGGCCCAGAAAAACAGAACTTATTGCACTCACAGGTACTAGAGAGATAGTCATCGCATGCCATAAGGACATTGAATAGACGAGCACCAATTGAATAGGCTTAACCTAGCAGTGACAAGCAGGGAGAGATAGAGGACCCCCGTCCTCCAACAAGAACCTTTGTTTGGAGTCTGGATAGAGTACATGAGAAAAAGCACCAGAGCATTTCACTGGTGCACTGGAATGTTAGTAAGGGGAGGAGAGCAATCTTATTCTGCAGATGGCTCTGGCTGTCTGGCTGGAGTGCTCGCGGCCTGTCCTTGGAGAGGAGACTGATCTGGGAGTGCACCATCGGTTACCTAGAGGTGTTCTACATATATACATCAGATAAATGCCTAATTTTTAAAATGTAAATGGTAGTCTGTTATCTTCATTGTTTTGTATCTTCATTTCTTTTCAATCACCTTAGATCTTATTCCAGAGTGCTCTGTGTTTTATGTGATTTTTCTTAAGCTCTGTGTTCTAGAACCCTCACATAATATCATTTTTAATTACAAACTCAAGTGAGGGCAGGACCACTGCTTCAATTCTCAGGGAAAAATTTGTTCGTTTTTAACTTCAGAACTTTTGCTAAGAAAGACCAACTTCCTTGCCATCTTCTGTTCTAGTGAAAAGTTTTTTTGTTTTTTTTTTTAGTGTTTGCTTTTTTTTTAGTTTATTTAGTTGCATTTCAAGTCATAGTACATATATAGAGCTCAGTTTTTTCCTTTCTCTGGTTGCAAACCAGATAAAGTCACACCATTTGTGTCTTCATACATGCACCAAGGGTAGTGATGATGATCCCAATCAACCATCTTTACTGTACCCATTCCCCTTTCCCTCCCCCCACCTCCCCCATGCCATGTCCAGAGTTCCTCCATTTCTCCTATGTTTCCCATTCCCACCCCCCTTATGTATCAGCATCCACTAATCAGAGAGAACATTCGGCATTTGGTTTTTTGGGATTGGCTTACTTCACTTAGCATAATGCTTTCCAATTCCATCCATTTGCCTGCAAATGCCATCATTTTATTCTCTTTTATTGCTGAATAATATTCCTTTGTTTATATGTACCACAGTTTCTTTATCCATTCACCTATTGAAGGGCATCTGGGTTGCTTCCACAGTTTTGCAATTGTGAATTGTGCTGCTATAAACATTGAGGTGACTGCTTTATTGTAGTGTGCTGTTTTTACATCTTTATGGTATAGGCCAAGGAGTGGGATAGCTGGGTCAAATGGTGGTTCCATTCCAAGTTTTTTAAGGAATCTCCATACTGCTTTCCAGATTGGTTACACCAGTTTGCAATCCCACCAGCAATGTTTAAGTGTACCTTTTCCCCACATCCTCGCCAGCACTTATTGTTGGATAGCTGCCATTCTGACTGGAGTGAGATGAAATCTGAGGGTAGTTTTGATTTGCATTTCTCTAATGGCTAGAGATGTTGAACATTTCTTCATATATATGTTTATTGATTGTATATCTTCTTCTGAGAGGTTTCTATTCAGGTCCTTAGCCCATTTATTGATTGGGTTGTTTGTTTTTTTGGTGTTAAGTTTTTTGAGTTCTTTATATATCCTGGAGATCAGTGCTCTATCTGATGTGCGTGTGGCAAAAATTTGCTCCCAGAATGTAGGCTCTCTGTTCACCTCATTGATAGTTTCTTTTGCTGAGAAGAAGCTTTTTAGTTTAAGTCCATCCCATTTAT
>PVHX01024937.1:0-23173 GCA_004024805.1 Geosciurus inauris | reverse complement strand
GATGAAGCAGAAAGAATCTAAGCTGGCACATAAGAGTTGTCTGTTATAACATATAGGATCCATGTCTAGGAAAGAAATTTAAAGCAGATACTACAGGGTGCAGACCTCCAGCTTGGCACCCTAATGCTTCTTCTCACATGAGCATAGATATTTGACATTGACTACAGTTGACATATGCAGGTGGTCATTGCTCTTTTTTATTTTGTAGTGCTTGCCACATACACACCAAGTGATTGATATATCACTGAGCCACATCCTTAGCTCTGGTTCATTTTTCTTAAACTACAATTTTTACCATACATAATGTGATCTTTTTAATATTTTGATCAAAAATTGCATATTTGAAAAATACTTTTAGAAATCTTCACCCACACTTTCATCCCTCAAAGAAGTTTGACTTTGCAGCAACTTGAACCAAAAAATAGGCAACTAAGTTCCTCAAAGCATTGGTGAGGAGAAATAGGACCACTCAAGAGTAGTGATCTTCAATTGGAAAATAATTAAGTCTTAGGAAACAATACATTATTTTAAATTGCTTTAAAATGTAAACTTATATATAATTTATTATAATTTAGTATTTTTCAAGAAAAACAGCAATTTGTTGTCTAAGAAAACCAGGGCTCTGGAAACCAGGTAAAGTCAATATATTTTATCTTATCCATATTATTCTGAGGTGGTCACGATTGAAAATAGGTCAATATGGAAGTTTTTCAATGTTTGATTTCAAATTTAATAATTTTTTATTATTATTATTTTTTAGTTGTTGATGGACCTTTATTTTATTATTTGTATGTGGTGCTGAGAATCAAACCTAGTGCCTCACACGTGCTAGGCAAGCGTTCTGCCACTGAGCCACAACCCCAGCCGTCAAATTTATTTTTCAAATGATTTAATTACATTATTTGCACTACTCAGTTCTTGGGTTCCCATGGGAATCAAACAACTTCTGACTTAGAATACTCTTGGTATCTAATCCACATTCTGCCCAAAGAGGAAAAATGACATGGTCATACAGCTGGTACTAAAAACCCCAAATTATGTCCCCTCCTGATCCTATTCACTGAGAGCTCTAGGAATTCAAAACAAAATGCCTGAAGCAGTCCGACTGGTGTGCTGGAGAAGGGAGAAGTTGTGCCAAATGGCCAGATGGCCCCATTTATGGGGAGTTTGGTGATTGGTGTATGAGCACCTTTCCTCCAGCTTCAACCAACAGTGTTGCTGCCTCTTCCTCCTGCTAATTTTTATGGCCAACCTGACACTGCTATGTTGCTTCTTCTCTCCATTCCAAAAAGGAAACTCTGGGACAGAAGATTGAGACAGAAAACTGACCACAGCCGCTATCCTAGGACAACTCTGTCCAAACCCTCTTTTAAAAGTAAGTGGAATTGAGCCAGGAGCAGTTCATCTCCACATCTCCTAGGCTCTCAGTTTTTGTAGTTAGTAGCTCTTGGAGATAAGAGTAGAATCATTGGTAAGGTATACATCAAACTACCTGGGATGGGTTTTGGTCAAGGCTAGGTTTTTAATGTGTCCTCATGTCAACAATTTGTGCTTGAATTTTCTCAAAAGATCTTTTCTTATACAACACAGAGATGTTGTACCTTCTAATTTCTTACTATGTCAGTTTAATGTCATAAATATAGGGTGAGGTGAAGAGAGGAACAAGAACATGAAGGCTGGAAAAGAAATTGCCAATTCTCTTAAGTACATCACAGATTTTTCCAAGTCTTGGTCTCTCTTAGCTCACTCCAAAATTCTTGAGAACAAGCTCTAAGTAAGAAATGCCAAATTCCTGTTCTGTTTGAGATAAGGATAATAGCAATAACAATAATAATAATAGGCACTCAGGAATAGTTTTCCACACCTTGAGAAAATAGTGCATTTTATCTCATATTTACATAAATTATTTCTAATCCTTTCATTAGTCCAATAGAAAAGCAATATTATCAATTTCATTTAGAGATGAGCTAAAGGGAGACTCAGAAGTTTTAAGGTCATTTATAAGTGGCAGTGCATGAGTTTCCATGGGTCCCTAGTGCTAAAGATACATTTCTTCTAGGATAAAAATTGACAGTGACTTTCTAGTAAAAGAAATAACAATGATGATGATACATATATCTCACTGTTATGTATAACTACAACTTTTTTGTAATTTCAATTTCATGCATCTTGGTCTCCAACTCCTACTTCTATCATTCCAGTTCACTTCCTTGAGTAACTTGAGTCCCATAATTCTTCAGTTCCACTGAGACTGACAGTTCACTAAGCCTGTATTTTTTCACCATCTCTGACCCATTGAGTGTCATTACCTCCCTTGACATTCAGTTTTAAAAAATGGAAAATAATAATAAACACTATGCATATAATACAAACTCCCTTTCTTCTCTCCCAAATTGTAATCTGGATATGGTAAAACCTCAACCATAGTTAAGTGGAACTTTCTACCTTGTCCATGACTCTGTTTCAGTATCTGAATTTGGCTGGAGTAAACATGCATCCATGCTGACTGGTCTTCAAATTTATGATTACTAACCCCAGAAGTGTCCTTAATGCTATCTGGTAACTATATTGTATTTCTCTAGTCTTTTCTCTATACTATTCTTTTATAGACATATTTTCTGCATTTTCCACTATTTTCAACCCCTGACACTTTCTTTCTATTAGTCTCAACTAATCTTGATTATTGTTTCATTGATTAAATACAGGAAATCAATAGAGAACTTCAATAAGCTGCTATCGACACATTTACCTGCCTATTAGCATTTATACCACATGCTCAATAGTTTCTACTGCTATTAAGGATGCACTGTTCATGATTCTAGCTAAAACCAAAGCTGCAACTTGTGAGTTGGACCCTGTGTCCTTTTACCTTGTTCTATATCCTCAAAGACCTAGATCCAGAGATTCTCCCCTCTCTGTGCTGTATCACCACTTTCAATAACTCTACATATATTTTCCATAAATGCATAAACATGTTTATATTGCTCACATGTTCTTTTATTTTAAAAAATCTCCTCTTGATCCTACTTACCTTCTCATCTATTAGCCTGTTTTAACTATCATTAATTCTTTTTCTCATTTTGTCTTAAAGGACATTCCTACCAGACTTTCATACCCACTGCCCCACAGAAAAATGTTCTCATGATCAGTAATTATTTTCACATTTATGATTAATTGTCAGTCTTTATCTTACTTGATCTATATGTTGGGCAAAGATGATCACTGTCTCATCATCAAAATAATTTCTTTGCTCAGAATATCATATACCCCAATGTTTTCCTATAACTCCCTACTACTCCCATTTTTATGCTTCTTTTCTGCTCCAGTGCTAAATGATAGTGGATCTTTTCTCTTTTCTAGAGGTACTCACTTTTTTAGTGATCAGAACCACACCATTCTTCTATCTTTAAATAACCTTACATATTGTCTATATTCCTATAGTTTCTCTCTCTCCTGAACTCCATACTCCCAAATATAAATACTTGCTTTATATCTCTACTTGGATGTCTAAGAGATACTTACAATTTAACATATCCAAAACAAAACTCTTGATCTAGTCACCTGTATTAGTCTATTTAATTGTTTGCAAAAATTTACTAACCCAGTCTTGCAGAGAGTGGAACTTCCCCACACCCATTAAGTCAAGTTGGCTTATTCTAGGAAAAAGAAGTGGGAGCAGAAATGTTAAATGTCATTTCTGGGCAGAACTCTAAGAGTTAGTATGTGGTTTTCCATGATACCTTTATTTCCCCTTTTCACAAGACTGGAAATAATCCAGAAAATAGGCACTTTATCAATGTGGGTGTCAGAGTGAAGAAGACATGTTGCATGAGTATGAAATAAACCTGTGTGGTTATAAGGCATTGAAATTTTGTGGTTGTTCAATGTTGCCATATGACCTAGACTATCCTAACTGATAGAGAAATGGGTACCACTAAAACAGAAAAATATGGTATTGATGTCAGGACCAGGTAGTTAGAGCACAAAAATATTATCAGAGTATGAAAATGATGGTGGTCTACAGTATGTGGTGCTGAAAAGTTTCCTAAAACTATTCCATGCAATATCTTGAAAGATGATATTCCTAATGAATTTGTTGCATTGTTGTTAAAGATGTTGAAAAACAAAACACTGCTAGCACACCTTAGTTACATTGGCTGATGTATGTAACTCAATAAAGATGAGCCCTGAACAGAGCTATCTTCTTTGATGCAAGAACAAGAAGGAATAGAAAGAGTTAAAAAGTTCAGGGACTTGGAGGGTTGGAAGATGAAAGTAGATTTGCCATCAAATATGAAATATAAAACTGAGAAAACCTTTGAACCTCAAGTCCTTTAAAACTCAACCTTGAGGCAAGGACCACATAAAAATGAGGCTGCCATGCCCTTTGTGAAAGCCACTGATGTTTTAAGACCATTTGTTATTATAGCATAACCTAACCTACCCTGAAAGACCCTCCAAACCTGCTCATGTAGTCTTCCTAATTTCAGTTAGGGGCAATTCAATTATTCCCATTACTCAAGCCAAAAAAATTGGAGTTGTTTTTGATATTTCTTTTTCATTCATACTCTCAACAAAATGGACAAACCTCCATGTCTCTATCTTAAAAACATATCTAGAATCTACTACTTGTGACCATCTCTATTCCTACACCCTGATCTAAGCCAGCCTTGTAGTAAGTAGTATAATGATCTCTCCCCAATTATATCCACACCCTAAGCCATTAGATCTATAAAAATGTTACCTTTCCCCACTGAGTCAAAGATGTGACAAAAGGAAAAGGGTCAGAGAGATGGCAGCATGAGAAAGATTCAATACTTTGTCATTGGTTCTGACATATAAGGGGCTAGGGAAAAGACTGGAGAGTGTCCTTTAGAAATTGGGTATAGCCCTTAGTTTACGGATGCCTGATTACTACAGTGATAAGCAACTTTATTCTGACAACTTGAATAAGCAGGAAATGAATTTGTCCTTCAAATTTCCAAAGAAAAACAAAGCCCACCAACACCGTGATTTTTGTCTGGCCATATCTGTACCTGTCTATCAAACTGCCAACACATAAAATAATGAATTTGTGAAAAAATAATGAATTTATATTATTTGAGTCACTAAGTTTGTGGTAATTCATCAGAGTATCAATAAGAAACTAATACAGCATCATTTCTTCCTTGGATTATTGCAAAAGACTTTTAAGTTAACTGATCCACCTGCTTCTATTCTTGAACCTCTACAATGTATTCTCAACACAGAAGTCAGAGTGGACTTTTTATAGCATGTCAGATCATATCATTTCTGTGCTCAAAATATTAAATGACTTCTCTAGTAATTCAGAAAAAACACCAAAGTCATTACAATCTAGTCCCTCATTGCCATTATGGCCCTTTCTACTACTCTCAACCTTGCTTACTATGCTCTATCACAATGTCTCTCTTAATGTTCCCTGAATATACAGACATGTGTCCCCACCTGAAGACATTTGCACCATCTACTCTCTGTGCAAGACATTTGCACCATCTATTCTCTGTGCCTGAAATCATCTTCTCCTAGATACATGCATGGCAACTGTCTCCTACATATTGTGTTCAAATATTAATTTCTCTATCCTATTTAAAATTGCAACACCTGTTCTGTAGTTTCTTTTGTTCTTTTTCTCAATAGGAATTGTTTTCAAATACATTATTCTTCTTATTTTATTTATTTTTGTCTCTTTAGTAGAATTTGAGTCCTGTGGATGAAGGAATATTCAACTGCTTTGTTTACTGATATATCCACAATACCTTAAATAGAGTCTGTCACCAATTAGGCATTCAATTAATATTTGCTGGATAAATAAATGTGTGAGTGAGTAAATAAATAGTAACTAAATGAGTGGATGAAAAGAACTAGGAACCTCCAGGGTATCAGGGTAATCAGTGGCATAAGGCTGGCAGACTCAGACAACTTGCTCCTGGGAGCTTCTAGGCTCTGTTCATAACCATGTTTACAGATAAACCCTGTAGATTATCTTAGTTACTTCTAATATTTATTTTCATTTATATTTCTACAGTGGAAAAAGTTTCTAATGAATTATTTCCAAACCCCATGTGTTTTAAGCAACATCTGTTGTCATCAAACCTTTGAGTAAAGGAGAAAACTGTATCATGGTGATGTAGGATCACTAAGATAGAATGATTAAGAATATAATCAGACCAAATTTGGGATACTTACTAGTTATGAGACTTTAGGCAAAGTATTGAGTCTCTGTTAACCTCAGTTTCATCATATGCACTATTTGATGATTAATACTGAACCACTGTGTTGTTGAGGATGCAATCAATTAACACATGAAAGTCATCTAGAGTAGTTCTCCCCAAGAGCAAGTATTTGTATGTGGTAATTATTATGACCAGCACAAGAGTGTTTTCCATCTTTTACTATTTCATTCTCTACTTTACCTTCCGTGCTAATTATGTTCCATCTTTGATACAAACACATGCCTCTTTTGCCACCATTATGCCCACCCTTCTCCTGCCCCTAAAGTAAAGCTGTGGGTTATTTCTCTTGGAAGTACATGGTCAGACCTAGGACTGAAAGGCTTATAAGTCATAAAGAGTCATGATTAAAGATGACCATAGAGAGACAAATGAGAGGATTGGGAGATGCAATTTCCTGGTCTAAATTCCATTTCTACATTTCTATCTCTTTCTTTTTTTACTCTCTGACTACATACTTGTGTAGGATGCAAAGTGGACAAAAATCCCACATAGAGAGATCCTTCACTACCCATAGAGAGGTATCTACCAGGATTATGGGAAGAGATGACACAAAGTCAGAGAATGCTGGAGACAAGGACCCTTTCCCCCAACATACACATGCACCACACACACACACAGAATCAACTGGGACAACCCTTTTATCCCAGGGACGAACCAATTTTACAACAAGTCAAGGAAGAATCAGGATTCAAACTCAGATCTCAGACACTTCCAGCATAGCAGATAGGAAGAGTCCCCATTCATTTTTACACATCCTAGAACTATATGAACTGATATTACCCTCCACTGTTCTTTATTTTTTCCCTATTACTGTGATACAGTAAAGAAACAAGTCAAAGCATAGAAATGAAAGGAAGCAGCAAATATTTTCTCAGAAAAGAACTTTAATAAGTCAATTTTCACAACCCAAGCTACTGCAACATCCCCTCTGAATTAAGCCCCAGCTGTTGTGCCAGACAGACTGCAACTTCAAAAAATGAGAGGCTTAAATTTAATCAGGCTAGAATTTAATTTTTTTCTGACTCACTAGATTTTCCCCCTTATTAAAATTTTCTCTTTAGTATATATGAAGGATAAAGTGAATGATGAAGTACAATGTGACAGTATTGCTTAGACAATTAAAAAATGTCTTCCATAGTGTTGGAGGCAGTAGTCATTAGAGTATGAAGGACAACATTCACACACACACACACACACTGTCAAAACAGCAAGGTCTCTATGATATTATTTTTTAATCGGGGATTGAACTCAGGGGCACTCGACCACTGAGCCACACCCCCAGCCCTATTTTGTGTTTTATGTAGAGACAGGGTCTCACTGAGTTGCTTAGCACCTCGCTGTTGCTGAGGCTGGCTTTGAACTCGCGATCCTCCTGTCTCAGCCTCCCTAAGTGCTGGGATTACAGGTGTTCGCCACTGTGCCCAGCTGTATGATTTTTTTTTTTTTAATGCAGCCATAGCTTTAAAGTTTTCAGCAAAGTTTCAGCAGAACTTGCAGGGTTTGAAGAAGGCAGGGTTGCACCTACAGTAGAACTGGCAATTGAACTTGAGGGGCTGACTTCTGTATGTCTGTTGATTCATGAAAATGGTCATAATCCTAGTTCTGTTAAGGTAAACATTCCCAAATCATCACAGAGTGCAGCAGAGGCCTTCCATCGGTAGAAAAAGCTGTTATTTTCACTTCCACTTTCTCCAAGAGAGTAATATTTTTTTCAAAGAGCCAGTCTTTTCAGAATCTAGGTAAAGCAGTTTTGTAACTCCATTTTGTAACCCTGTTTTGTAACTCTGTGATGGAGTAAGAAATTAGGATATTACAAGGTAGTATTTTTATAAATTGACTTCAATTTATTGAAATAACTAGTTGATCATAGGTTGTAACTGCTCTGTTTACAAATAACACACTGTAATACATTCCAACTGAATCTACTTTTCTGGACATAAATGCCTGGTAAACCATGCTAAGGGGCATTGAATTCATCCCATTAGCAACAGAGAGTCATGAAATGTTTTTGAAAAATAAAGTCTCCAGATGACTTCGAGGCTTTGTGAACATGGGATTTGAATGTTAATGCAAAGGTGTGGACAAAAGATGATGACAAGGTAGTATCAATTTTTTAAAAAAAAGGAAAGGAAAGATTTGAGAGTCAATTTTGAGGCAGAATTGAGAGGACTTGATAACTGATTAAATGAGATGTCATTCAATATATGGTGATTTGAACTGTAATAATAATATGGACGCAATTCCATCCAAGAAGCATTTATTCACACACACACACACACACACACACACACACACACAGTTTTCCTTTGAGTAAGAGAAATCTGAAGCAACAGTCAAAAGATCATCCAACTGGAAGAGATCTTCAGTACTTCCCTTTTGGGTAGGACCACTGTGAAAAAACGAATAGAATCTGTGGCCCAGACTCTTAATAGAAGGGAATGATGTATGTTTCTTTAATGTATAAATGCTTGAAAATATTTCACAGTAGGAAAGATGAGGCAAACTGTGGACTGAAAAAATATATTCATCATACAGCTGAAGACCCACATTTGTTTTCAAGAGAGAGAACTAGCATTTCATGAGTCTCCTTAGAAATTCTGATTTGGTGGTTGTTTGGTTAAAAAATAATTGTATTTTCTATCAGTTATGTACTACATGCTGAAGATATGAAAATAAGCAATAAGATAAATAATAAAAGTCCTCTTATCATCAGAGTGTATAGTTCCAATACAGCAGAATAATGTGCCCAACTGGAACTATGTTCAGTCAGGATAGCTCTCTACATACTAGGTCAAGGCTGATGGTTTCTGCTGTGTTGCAAAAGCCCTTTTGCATATTTTTCATTGTATTTACCACACTTATTTATGACTGTTTATTTGTTCATATCCTCTAAAGGATTATGAGGTTCTAAGGTACAGGTACCATGTCTTGTTCATCTTTGCATTCCCAGCACCTTACGCCGTGCTTGTGATATACTGTGAGCTCCATAAATGAACAATCTTGACTTTTATTCTTCTTATTCTGGAGTCAGAAAGAACAAGAACATCTCTTAGTATCTCTGGAGATATTTGACACTCACTCAGACTTCCCTTACTGATGTTTAGAAATACTGGAGATTGGCAATTTATTCTGGCTTATTCTCCCAGTATCTTAAGCTCATTGATAGCATTGACAACTCTTCTCTTAAGAATAGTATAGAGCAAAAGAGCATGGGACATGAAATCTGAAGACATGAATGAAATGCCAGCTCCACGATTCATTATTGGATAATGACAGCTAACACTCAGACTTGCCATCTGGGAAAAACAAGAGAGGAAAAGTGTTATCTTCATAGGATTATTCTGAGGGTCAAATTAGGTAATACTTTCTGTAAACTGTAAGGTGATATGGAAATACTAATTATATCATTGATTACCTGGGGTGTATACTAAGAAAAACACATAGTTCTTTTCCTTGACTTTTAAACTCTCTCTTAATTTGATACATATGTAGGATTACATCTGTAGGGAAATTCTCAAGGCTTTCAATTATGAAATATGGCAAAATTATATTTAATGATACCAAATACTTTACAAAAGAACATATTGTTGAATGATAAAAGTGTCAAGTTTTCAGGAGTTTTATTAGGAAAATTTACAAGTTCTTGAATTTGGTTCCCTTTGAGGTAGAGAGAATTTTATAACTCAGTTGATAAAAAATAACTTTGGGAATAAAAATCTTAATCTTGTTTTGAAAATACAGATTATCTAATTATTATGTAGCTCTTTATATTCTTTTTCAATAACTGTGGCAAAGAGAATTTCATAGTCAACGCCTTCTGCAAATATGTGTTTGAGGTGAAGAGAACAAATACATTTTACAAAGCAAAATAATCAAATTTAGAGAATTAGACTGACTTGTTGACTCAGACACTTGGCAGAGTGAAAAATCAAACCTTTCAACATTATGGCTGATTGTATCTGCTTTTACCCAGTTCATTTTCTCCTAGGCCCTAAAATGCCAATTAAAAGTGTTTGTTACCTGATGACAGTTACAGATGCGAAACTTCTAATGTTTTAACTCTATAAACACAGAAATCAGGATTTTTTCTGTTTACAGCTTGTACTCTAAATAAGTACTCTCATTAATGTCTTCCCTAAGGTGGTAAACAACTCAATTTAAAACACACACACACACATGCACAAACACACACAGACATACACACCTTCTATACTCTGCTGAAGGGAAAGAATAATGGCAATGATAAAGGATACTAAATTGTACCCAAATTGTGATTTTATTTGCAATGGCACTTAAATACTTTTAAAAATAATCATGTGTTAAGTTATAATTAATAACTAATGAGTTTCTCAATAAAATATTTTCTTCACTGAGTAAATATCATAGTGTGCCAGTTCTTGGCCAGGCAGGGTGCTAAGTGCTAATGAGTAAAAGACATCTTTGCTTTTGTAGACTTTCCCATTCAAATAAGGAGATAGACAATAATCAATGGATCACAGTGATGAATACATAATTTCAAACAGAGGAAAGTATTATATGAAAAAGATGGTATAGGCCTCTTAGGTAAATTAATAAGAAAACTGTATAGCCTGGGAGAGTACAGAGAATGATCTTTATTAAGGCAACATGTGGCTTAAAAGAAGGAAGGGTAGGAGCTTATTAGGTGAAAGAGAGTTACAAACCCAGACCAAAGGGACCATGTGTGCAAAGATCCTATGATTAGAGGGATAATGATTTGCTTGAGAAGCTTAAAGAAATCCACTTTGATTGAGGAATGAAGAATAAGAGTTTGTGAGGGACACTGATGAGAGATGTTACTGGTATACTTTGACATGTATAGGCTTGTCAAAGATATTAGTCTTGAACATCTTAAGAAAACAGGAATAATTTGTTTATGTACTTAGAAAATGTTTGGAGTATTTACTGTTGCCATGCACCCTTCTAGGTGCTGAGGATAGAGCAATGAATAAAAAATTTTAAAAATACAGTCACATTTGTGTCTATCCTGGCTGCAGGTTGAGCCTGGGGGCTCAACATTGATCTCTGAGACTAGATTTTGAGTTTCTACAGCAGTTAACATAAAACATTATAGTGCTTTGATATAAAGCACTGGTGGTAGTGAAATGGAGAGCAATAGAGGTATGAGACGTTAACAGGAGATAATTAAGAAACTGCCTTACAAAGAGAGAGGTTATCATTTCTATCTGTTTCTTCTTTGAAACACTGTATTGATGAATATGACACTCACTAAAATAGGAAAGTTTGGAAGAAGGATGAGTCATGGTTATTTTTCATTGTAGGAAAATGGTAAGGAATGGCTAAAAATTTAATTTCATAAATTTTGACCTTCAGGAAATATTCAAGTGGAAATATTGAGTACATAATTAGACATACAACTCGGGAAATCAAAGAAGAATTCTTGGCTAACAAAATTTGTGTGTCATCAGATTAGGAACACAATATGAAATCATCAACCTATGAATTTCATGACAGAAGGGTCTGTGTCTATAATGGGAATTTTAGAATACTATAATTGTCACATATAAGGTTACTCGATCAATAAGTATTTGTTAAATGATGAATACTCAACAGATGAACCCAGAATTCTTTTAAATTTTCTTACATAAGCTCATAAAATTACTCTCATCTGAGTTCCTCTAGTAATATTATGGCATATTTTGCCTGTCCTATGCCAAAATATTTTATTTAAGGTAGTACAAAAACTAAATGTGTAGAGTATGAATATGATTTGACCTGGACAAATGTGGGTTTCTCCTTTGATGGGATAGATTTCCAATCATTTACTGTTATTGTTTCAATATGAGGTATCCCCCAAAATTCTTGTGTTAATGCAGGAGGTGAAATGATTAGAGTAGAAAAGCTTTAATCCATCCATCCTAATTTGAATGGATTAAGTGGGTGGTAACTAGGCACATGCAATGTGTCTGGAGGAAGTAGGTCATTGGGGGTCATATATTTTGGGTTTATATTTTCTCCCTGGATCCTCACTCTCTCTGCTTCCCAACTACCATGAGCTGAGCAGTTTTCCTCATCCACGCTCTTCTGCCATGATTTTCTGCCTCAGCTTCATCCCAGGGCAATAGAGTTAGCTGACTGTGAACTGAACCTTTGAAACTAGGAGCCCAAAGTAAACTGTTCCTCTTCTAAGTTGTTCTTTTCAGGTATTTTGGTCATAGGATGAAAGGCTGATTAACACATGTACATTTTACTAAGTAATTATACTGGAAAATAATTGAAATATATAAGGAAAACAGCTAAGTAGGAGAAGAATAAGGAAAAGAGGAGGAAGATGATGAGGAGGAGGTTGAACTCTGCAACCATTTTCAACTCCAATCTTTCATTACAGCAAATTGTTCCCTGCATGCCCCTTAGTGAAAAACAAAGGTGAAGAATCTGGAATACATTGAGCCACCACCATCCATCATATATTGAGTCCTTTTGTTGTACTGAATCTGTTTGTGTGCTGGGCTGGAGATTCACATGAAAATATGTGGGACTTGCACTGAGATATTTAAAGTCCGATATTAACAACAGGATGCTTAAAACTACGTTATTTAATGTATGTATATATTACTATATTTCATTAATACTAAGATACAATGTTTCATATATTAACATCTCTGAAGTCAGGATGTATTTTATAATAAATGGCACCTTACAACTGCTTCTAGACAGGAAGCATGAATGATGTAGTTGTCATTATCTGCACTTGGGAAAATCTGGTTGTTTTTCTAGTGGCATGACTGGACAAGTATAGCCATCTGTACTTTGACATGTCAAGTAGCAGACCACTTAAGGACCATTTGATGAAGGAAAACAAGTCCTGAAAATCTGAAAATCCTTCACTGACATGTATGATCAGATCAAAACTTACAGAATGTGTGTAATGCTTTGGAAGAAAAGCTGAAGACAATATAGCAGCACTCTTTTAAAAAGCTTTGCATCACCAACATGCTAGGTGGTATATGAACAAAAAACATGGACACAGGCAAGAAGTAATTCAAAATAAAAGGACTTTAAATATAAATAAATTTTAGGGATATATTAATCAATTTATTTCATTCATGTTCCCTTTTTATGAATGCACAGGTATGGGATACAATAAAAATTTTTATCCACATAGGCCTAAATGAACCCTTTCAAATTGTATCAATAGAAATTCTAGGTAATAAGAAAGAATTTTTGCCATAGTTTAAATGGCATTATTTTACATAAAATAATGGCATCATAGACTCAATGAGATACAATATAATAATGTACACAAAGCACCAAAATAGTGGCAATGACAACAGGTAAACATTAAGGGTCTTTACAAATGTAAAACTAAACCCAATTTAACAAAAATAACATCCAACTCAGAACATACATGTTTGCCAGTCACTCAAAGTTGATTCTTTTAAGATGAAATAACACACCTCAGGAAAATTGAAATCAGTAAAGTTTAGTATAAAAAGTGTTCATGAAACATTATTACATTTTTTGTTTGTTTTCATTGCTGATACTTTTCCAGTCACAATGGAGCCTTGGAGAGATTTTTCCACTGTTATTATGCAAGGACACTTGTCACTCTAAGACCACTTGTTGGCCAAAAAATAAAAATTATATTTTCATCTCTTGAAGAATTGATTCACATGAATTAGCTGTGAAAGTATTTTACATAAATTGTCTTCAGAATTCTTGCCCACTAGGGATAATTGTGTGCTTGGAAAACATATTTCAACACAATAAGTCATATAACCTAGGTAAATTAAATTATAAACAATACTATGCTCCTTTGAGACACTTGAAGGAAAACTTGACAAAGTCAATATTCTTGGGATATACTCTCTCTCCTCTTTGTTGAATATTCTAGATGTTAACCCAGATAACAGACACCATTAGAAGGACTTTAAGAGCTGGCATTGTTTTGAGTAATTACATACCCTAGGCACTATACAAAGAACTTTTCACATATTGTCTCACATAAACATGACAACTTCCTTAGGAAATAAACAATTACATTGTTTTAGTTGAGGAAACAGCTTTGTGTAGGTTAATTTTCTAAAGGTCTAATGGCAAGTAAATAAAGAAGTTGAACTTTCACCATGAGGTGAATTTAAGTTAGGGGATCTTAGCCGCGAGGCAGTTGTGTGACTCTTTTTTTAAAACACGGCATCTAGTTTCTTAGAAGATAGTTTTCGCTAAATTATTGTTCTCATAGTTATGCCTTCAATGTTTAGCAAAAGTGACTATAAAATAATAGCTAACCTTATGACTATCCCTTCTGCATGAGCTGCTTGTCCTTGAATATTCCAGTCAATGTTCCATGTGAGGAAATGCTCCCCAAGATTGGCACCAGGAAAGGAGAAGTGTTTTCAAATAATTTAAGGCATATTTCTTCAACATAAAAATTAATCCATTTCCCATCCCATCAGATTATCTTCTATTACTAATTTAGCACATTTTTCCTTATTATACCAGGCCTGCCAAGTATTCTTAGTATAGGCTTGGAGTGAACACATAGTAGTTTAACAGCTTTCTTCCTAGATATTGGCAAGCCCAGTAAACTTTTTAAGGAGTCTACAGTAAATCTGAAGCTGATAAACTTGTGAAATAGTACTTAGAATTATGGTGAAGAATTTAAATTTACCCTTCCTGGAATTTTTCTACTCTAGAATCTGTCCCAACTGATCAAAAGTTTCAGTATCACAAGATTAAGGATTTAATTCTCCTGTTCGATCTTGTATCAGGTAGCTCCTAACAATGGAAGACATTGCCAGGTATATGCATCCTTTCCTTCCACCCACCCACCCACCCTTCCTTCCTTCCTCCCTTCCTTCCTTCCTTTCTTTCTCTCTCCAATTAATAGAATTTTATTTAGGATCTTTTATGTGGCAGGCTGTATGCTATTGGCTGGGATTTCAAGGATGAATGAAACACAACCCCATTTGGAGAGGTTCACAGTCTGAGTGAGATAGACATACAAAAAGAAAGTTACATACAGAGGAGTCTGTAATTCATATATGATTGTGGTTTTCCCTTTATTTACAAGTCACAGTTCCTCAAGTCTGCAATGGAAAGGAGTTTAAAAACCCATCATCAATATACACTAAAACTAAACTTTAAGACAACTGGGGTTTCTTTCATTTTTTCAGGACACTGAATCCCATTTACTGTTAGTAAGTACAACTGGGGCTAATGGGATTCATCCTTTAAAAATCACAATTCTGTGCAATAAGTAATGACCTTGGGGAGTGGCTCAGAACATATGACATCTTGAGTCCTCTTAGGCCCAGATTGACTTGGACTCTCCTCTATATGCCCATTTGGGGGTATCTGATTGTCAGACATATAGAAACTTCCCCTCATGAATCTGAGGTTCCCTCTGTAGAAGTTTCTTTCATAGTTACAATTTTCTCAATGTGAGCCACATTGGTTGAAAAGATACCAATTCATTAGAAACTCTAATCTTGCATCTATAAGAAGTAATGCAGTACTTGCTGAGCACATAGTGGGTCTTATTCTGACTTCAATCCCCTGATTATCTCAACCCTCCCTGGCTGAAAGTTTTCATGGAAGCCTGTTCCTGACACATGTCTGGTAAAGGAGCCCAGTCTAACAAGTCATCATTGGTCCGAGAACTGCCTGGCAATGTTGCATAAATAGTATCATGAAGGCTATATCCTTAGAAAGGAAACAAGTGAAAAATGCAGCACTTACACTATTTGTAAAGGAGCCACAAACACCCAAATGCCCTCACCTGCTTGTTTTTTCTTTGTATAGCATAATGTACTGGCTCTTCTGCCGAGAAAGTGAACTGCACCTGTGCAATGCAAGTCCATGAAACAACCCTAGCCATTACCTGCATCTGCAGCTGCCCTCTTGGCACTTCACAGGCATCATTGCTCATTTTTCTCCCCTTTCATAATATCTAATTTGCCAATTATGCAGAGCACAGTGATGTCCTTGAAAACAGAAAAACAGACCCAAGAAACCTTCCTTGAAATAGTTCCTTAAAATATTCAGCTGTAACTTACATTAGTTATCAAAATGAGTCCCTTGGGGGTGATTCTAGATGTTATGTGCATTTATTTTTAAAAGGTACTCAAACCCAAATAAAAATTAAGTGTCATCTGCTGTCACTGTTTGGGTCTAATTTGCATGCACACCTCAGGAAGCCCTGGGGTGGTCTGGCAGGCCCTGGGGCTCCATGAGTAGAGGAATTTCTAGGCCCCATAGTAGGAACTGTGTGTAGAATTGGGGAGTTTATGGTTTATACACACACACACACACACACACTGCAATCCTAGTAGACAGCTAATGAATACCACCTTCTTTGAATTATGCAGCCAGGAAGGGAGTAAATAGAACTGAGCTTGAGTCTCCATCAGTGCAGTTTCTGAAGACATAAATTACCAAACTGCAAAGGGGAAACTGCGTGAGATAAGAGAAGAAAAAACTGTTTGGAATTTAGGCTTCTTAGGTACCTTACCTAAGGATGGGGGTAACAAGTTGGTTGAGGTTAGTATTTGGACAACTGGTAACCAACAGACTTGAGTGCCATCAGTACCAGATAATGGTTAAGCAATTAGAGTAGTACTAGCACAATGGAAAATGTGTAATTAAAATCATGTAATTAAAAGTATTAACCAAAAAAAAGAGTAGTACTAGCAGTGTCCATGACCCTATAGACTGCGATGTGGGAGCTCAAAATTTTTAGGTCCCCTGCTTTAGAAAAATCTCACTTTATCATTCCATAGACAGATGTGCATATTCTACTTACATGTCTTCTGACTAGAATATCCTTCATTCTATAATCCAAATTCTTCCAGCCTTCTTCAGCCCACCTTTCTCAATTTCCATCCCCTGTGATCACTCCATTCTCTGAGATTCATCCAGGGCTTATACTGTACTTAAGTACTACCTTGCATTGTCATTTTAAAAATATATACATGTCTTATCTTCCAAAATAACTCACAAGCCCCTTGAAGGCAACAGAGCCAGAGAAGAATACCTTATATTATTTTGTTATTTATCCTCCATTGTCCTCACCATAGTGTATGGCACATAGTGGATGCTCCATAAATGCAAGTTGAAGAGTTACAAATGAGTCACGAAAATATCATAGATAGTTCTACCATCTATACTCAACATTTAAGAACAACCAGGAATATCTTAAATCCTTTACTGTGTATTACCATTTCTTTTTTTTAAGTCGTTGATGGATCTTTATTTTATTCATTTATTATTTATATGTGGTGCTGAGGATCGAACTCAGTGCCTCATGCGTGCTAGGCAAGCGCTCAACCACTGAGCTACAGCCCCAACCCTGTATTACCATTTCTTAGCACTGAGAATGGTCACATTCACTTCATCATCATGGACCAAGATGTGGACTTTGTTATGAATGATTTGATTCCCAGAATCCCTCTGAAAAGCAGGTGACATTAAAAACATATATGCAAAGTACTGCATGATGTGCTGCAGGGTATACACATGTATATAAAAACAAATTCTACTTTCAAAAGCCATGCAATAATGTGAGAGCTATATCTGTCTAAGCCTTGTCTAAGTGTTATGTAAAAGTTTATAAAATAAAAGTTTATGTAAATTAAAAAAAAAGCCATGCAATATAGAGAAATAAGGAATACTGGCACTTGATTACAAATGAACTTTTGTAGTGTCTTGTGCACAAGAAAAATGGATAGTATAAATAAAGAACTTATGAGGAACACCGATAGAGAGGGGATCCATCAAGGAAGTCTTGATAAAATAAGTGTCATTGGATACTGTTTTTGAATGATGAGTCTGACTGGGGCCAGACTAGGGAAAATCCCAAACCTCCAGACTGAGTTGCTGTGTGAGGAAAATAATATATGAATACAGATTGAGTTGAATGAATTGAATTAACTGGAAGAGTTTGAGACAAGCACCAAAACCTAGATTGCAACCAGTCCAGACTTGGAAGGAACACACTTGGATTTGCAAGTTGCAATTAAGGATAAATTTGGCAGGATATTTGCTCTGAAAACCAGGAGACTACTAACAAAAGAGGAGAAATTATAGATTAACTTTTAGCAACAGAAAAGGAAAACCAGTCAAGAGATATATAGATGTTTGGTATAGCTTGTCAAGTACATCAATAGGTGTAACTACACACCAATGACTATGCCCCACATTAATTATACCTCCAAAATATAAGCTTAACTGATAATGATAAGGGAATATAAGACATACCAGGTGATGTTCTAATCATTGGATCAAGCTCTCTGGTCCTCTTGTGTAAATACATTATTTGAGTCAATAAATATGTAACGGTGATCCACCTCATGTTTTGAGTATAACCTTTGCTGCTCTGCCACTGAAGCTTATTTTAAAATGGACGTATGTTCTTTCCATCTTCTCCCTTTCCCCCTCCTTAATCTGGGGGAAACAGGATTACTTTTTTTTTCCTATGAGAAGCCAAGTTATCTGTCTTTGAGCAGCACACACCTACCACAGGAAATAACTAATTCAGACTTCAGGGATGGCCACAGAAAATCTAAGAAATGGATGTCTCCCAAAATAACAAGTGAATCCCACCTCACCCCCACAGGGAACACCTGGAATGTAGCCCTTGAATCACCTCTTTAAAACCTCCTGTTTCCCTGATGGACAGAATCACAGCCTCCAAGACAGGAGCGTCCCGTGTTTCTCCTTTGCTAGCAAAGCAATGAACATTCTTTTTCCTTTTTCTCAAAACCATGTCCTCATTATTGGATTGGCATCAGGGACAAGGACTGCACTTTCAGTAACACAAGCACAAAGTAAGTGGTTTCCTGAAAACCAGGAAAGCTTTCCTGACTAAAATAGAGAAGGAAAAAAATCCATCTCATAAAACGCCTCCTCTACTATAACAGAGAGGAAATAGCTATTGATTTGAATTGATAATCACTTTACTGGACAGTCAGTTATTCTATCTTTTGGATCATTGTTTTTCCTCTGTTGAACTCAGTTGTGACACATTCTAGGCACTCAGCTACTTAATGGAAGAAGTGTTGAAGGAGTAGAGAGAGACTCAAGTATAGAAAGATTCCAACTCTGCTGTAAGGAGGGGGAGTTTCTAGGTTACTAATCAGTGGCTCAACTCCCTGGAGGCACTGGGGCCTATCCAAAAGCTAAGACTATTGCTATTATTTGGATCTTAAATATTCCCCAAAGGCCCATATACTGAAGGCTTGGTCACCAACCTGTGGTGATGGAACATTTAGGAGGTGAGGCCTAGTAGAAGGAAGTTAGGTCATTGGAACATAATTTTAAAGGGGATACTGGGACCCCAGTGTCTTTCTCTTTCATTTGCTTCCTGCCTGTCATAAGATGAATAGGCCTCCTCTACCATGCACTCCCACTACGATGTATTTGCCATCACAGACCCAAAGAGATGGGGTTAAGGACCATGGACTAAATCCTCTGAAACCATGAGCCAAAGTAAACCTTTTGTCCTATAAGTTGTTTATCTCAGGTATTTTGTCACAGACACAGAAAGTTGGTTAATGCAATAATGTCTCTCACAATACCTCCCCTAGACTTCTTGGGAAGAATTTTTAATGCAGATTTCTGAATCTTATTCTATTAAATCAGATTATCTCTGGGTAGAGATCTGGAATCTGTTCTTCACAGGATACATAGATATACTAAAATCTAAGAACTTCAACTTTAAGATCTATTGTAGGACAGCCAGAATTTCTAACCCAGTGGTCCTCAAATATCATGCATCAGAATTCCCTGGAAGACTTGTAAGAACAGATTGTTAGGCCCCAGTCCCAGATGTTCTGATTCAGTGAAACAAGAATTTGCATTTCTCATAAGTTTCCCCATGATACTCACACTGCTGGTCTGGGGACCACACTTTTGAGGATCACTCAGTGATGATAAGTCTCAGGAGTTTGCTGCAAGTGGTTCCAGGTAATTTTCTTGATTTAGACCAAGACAGGAAGAATGTGGGTATATGGGAAGCAAGGCAAAATCTTTTGGTGAGAAAATATTGCTAGGCATCAGACAAGATGGGCAGGTGTTAACTAAGCAAGCTGGGTCCAGGCCAGGACTGTAGGCCTGAAGAAATCTAAGTGCATAGAAAACCAAAGCAAGAGCTTCTGTAGACCTAGCCTTCTGGGGTCAGTCAGAAAGCTGGTAGAAACAGTACCATGTCAGGCAAGGCTGTCAGCTAAAAGAGGCTAGTTTACCAGAAATGGGAGGAAAACTCCAAAATGAAAAACAAAACAAAACAATAAGCAACAGCGATAAGCTAGAGCACTCAAACACTGTGGATATCAAATAGTAGGACATGAGCAATCAGAAAGTAGGAAAGAGATGAAACAACAAGATAATGTGCAACAGAGAACATATGAAGTTCAAATAGAAGTGCAAAGTTTCTAACTATACCAAAGCTCAAGGGCATGGGTCAATGTGCATTTTCTACATTTTTCCCAAGTCTCAGTACAGTACGGTTGAGTTTAGGAACTAACAAAGCAAGAGTGTAAGAGAATGAATACAGCTAAGGAAGCATATTTTTTTCCCAACAGGCTGAAAGATAATTAAATATGCAGCCTATTTCCCCAGGTTTGCCAAGCATTTGCTTGAGAACAGCAGGACCAAGAATGAACATGAAAGCCTCTCAATGCCCACAAAGCAGAGTAGAGGCCCAGAAACAAGGAAAGAAAAACATTAAGGAGGGGATTTCTTTCTGCCCTCCAGGAGTTCCCCAGTTATGCCTAACCCAAGTGTTTGAGTTGTACTTCCTTATTGTTTTATCTAATTACACAAGTAACATATAAATGTTCTTGCAAACATTTCAAACAATAAAAAATGTATCTAAAAAAATACTAAATTTGCCTTTTTACCTGCTCATCCCCAATTGGTTTTCTACTTATTTAGATGCACATGTTGGTATTCATATTTTTCTGTTTTGTTTTGTTTTGTTTTCCCTAACCAAATTAGGATCATGCTATGTATATATGCAACTTGTGTTTTTTATTTCTTTGTGCGCTTTCTTTGCATTTTTAACATGACTGTACATCTTAGATATGTTTCTATATTAGGACATAGAGATTCTATAGCTGACTCAAATTCTATAATATGAGTAGTGCCTTTACTTAACATTTCTCTTATTATTGGAAATTTAATTCCTTTCTAGTTCTTCTCTGTTAACAAAGAAATGCTATGCAGTTGAGTATCCCTTATTCAAAACATGTGGGACCAGAAGTGTTTTGGATTTTAGATTTTTTTCAGATTTTAGAATATTTGCATACATATAATGAGATACCTTGTGGATGGAACCAAATCTAAACAGGATATTTATTTATTTTTTCTAATACCTTATCCAGATAGCCTGATGATAATTTTATACAATATTTTAGTGTGCCTGTGTTTTGACTGTGACCCATCATATAAGGTTACATGTGGAATTTCTTCTTGTGGCATCATGTTAGTGCTCAAAAAGTTTCAAATTCTGGAGCATTTTAAGTTTCATATTTTCAGATTAGAGATATTCAACCTGCACCTGAGTATCTTTGAACACTGGTAGGACTATCAGTATTGACAGGGTTGTAAAAACACACTTGCTGAACCTGAAGGCTTGTACATGGGCTAGATAGTTTCTGTTGTCCCTGCAGACCCACTGTCTATCCTACAGCCCCCTGTTCCTTGCCCGAGGAGACTGGCTCACATGAACTATAACCATGAGCTCCCTTGCCTCTGGCTTCTGTTTGGATTTTGCTAGTGCGAGGCATGGAGAAGAGACTGAAAGACAAGAATTTTGAGGATATTTGTTTCTCCCATGGCCACTCCTGACAGCATACTAATGTGAGTTGGTTT
The DNA here is from genome assembly GCA_004024805.1 of Geosciurus inauris. Classification (NCBI taxonomy): domain Eukaryota; kingdom Metazoa; phylum Chordata; class Mammalia; order Rodentia; family Sciuridae; genus Geosciurus; species Geosciurus inauris. Next base: position 1,067 of record PVHX01024937.1, on the reverse strand, counting down.
TGTCAAAGCCCACAGCTCCTAGTGGGTGGCCTCTTTAATATAGCTGCAAGTTCTGTTAACCACTTCCTTATCTTGTCCCCTCAGTTCTAGAGTAGTAAAGGCTTCCTGCTCTGACTAACCTCTGCTACTGTATCATTTCTTGTTGCTTTTCCTAAGCCCTTGATGGTATGCCCTTAATTATCTAGTTTGGAAATGTCATCTGTTTTGTGCAAGGACACCAATGCCACACATTTTGATTGTTGATACATATTCCTGAATTATCTACTAAAAGAGCATAGTCATTTGTCCAGCTACCAACAGTGTGTGAAAGCGCCCAGTTAACCCACTCTGTATACATTGCTGAAAGCAAGAACTTAACAAATGCTTTGAAAGTCAACGATGAACATACCATGGTTAATTCATCATGACAGATAAAAATGATTACAAGGATAATTCTTGAGCTGACCAAGGATTTTCAGGAAAACTCTCTATGTAGGTTTTGTTCTCAATTAAAGGTCCTTTGTTTAAAGTCCAGTGAACCATTCCTATGACTATTGGTAGAACTATTACTTAGAAAAAAGGAGCATCTCTTGTGGTATCACTTGCCAGTTTCATGGCTTGCCTTAATCACAATTTCCATAGGTTTTGAATAAACAGCATAACCAGCAGAATATTCCTCAGAAAATTCTGGAAATAGAGCAAATTGCAATGGACCCACAAACTGTCAAGGGTCAAGATGGTATTTGGCCATCTCTCCAATCATGCTTCCCATGCCCACCTCCCATCTTCAACTTCTCCTAGTGCTTCGTCAAACAAGAAATAATTGACAAATCTTCATAGCTGGGAATACAAATTAGACTATGGAGATTAAAATAAAATTTAGGACGAGACATTCTCCCAAATGCCCTTGGGGTTCCTGAGTTGTTTTTCTCAGCCATAGTAGAGGAATGTAAGGCCCCTGAGAGAGCTTCTAAGGGTCCCTGTTGGACAGCCATTTCATCTGGTAGCTTTATAGCCAAGGCTTTTCCCTTCACCCCTCATTAAGGCAGAATTTTTTCTTGTTCTTTAACTGTAGTCTGAAGTCCAGA
>PVHX01024936.1:0-23177 GCA_004024805.1 Geosciurus inauris | reverse complement strand
GATGTTTTATGCTAGCAGCAGAGTAATGACGCTAAGAGACTGAATGATTAAATGCCAGTCTGCCAGCCAGAGTACATTTGTTTTCTGCTTGAAAAAGCCACTTTCATTTTGTATGACAGCTTTCTTAACTGCAACATAGCTCAGAAAATGACAGAGAGCGAATGAGAATAAGTGATTGTAAACTGGCAAACCACTATTTGCTACTATTTGAACTACCATTAAACTGTTCATTCAATTTCTAGTCAGAAGCCATCGCTCAGCTATGGAACCAGAATGTAAGCATTGTTTATTTGGTGGCATTACAATGCCATATAATCTTGGGGACAATCTTTTAGACAAAAATCAGAATATCCCCAAATCACCTTGACCTCCAGTGGTGAGATACAATGCTTAAAAATGGCTTCTTCATTCTCTGTATTCATTCACATTCCCAATGGGAACAACCAGCCTCACTAGGACACCCTGCCTATCCAGGGTAGGAGTAGTTAATAATGAGCAAAGCTGAAAATTTTTTAAGATAAACAGGCTGGGTCTGACTTCCATTCCATTCTGTATGTTTTCCTCGGGAATATGCCCTTTCACAGTTTGCATATTCCTTAGGCCAGAGTTGCTTTGTGTTGAAGAAGAACTAGGGATTATTACAAAAGTAGTGAGGTTAGTTACCAGATGCTCAGCCTACTTCATTCTACTTAAAACTGTTAACAATGTTAATGTGGTAAGTAGTCTGCCCCTGATAAAAAACCCCAGATCTCAGTTAAGTGATGCACCTGAGAGTTAGAATTTGACCCCTCATCTTGACTGATCATAAGCTCCTGCCATCAGGATGCTTCTCAGAAGAAGCTCCTAGTGCTATTTCTTATTCATACCAAAGGGAAAGAAATTTAAGTATTCAAAGGGAGTCAATTAGTATTTAGTGGATATATGGTGTGAATTTTGGAGAAATGGGAAAAACCATTTTTAAGCAAATGTTCCAGAGTTAGATTTCCATGTGAGAGCTAATTTTTAATTTATGAATGCTGAATACCGTCCTTAGTCTGATGATACTGACCACATTAAAAGTCTTTCAGAGATTCTTCTAAGATTTTCTTCAGATCTGCAGATATAGAGGTTTTGTTCTTGTTTTTGTCTGTTTCCTTGTTTTTGAAGTTGCCTATTTTTCCCCCAGGTCTTTACCCTCTAAAAGCACATTCAGTGTTTGATAACAGCCAAATTAATTCAGAGTGAGGTTTAGTGCTAGTGAAGAGATCACTATTTAAAATCATTTTGTGTCTAAAAAGAATTCATCATATAGTAAATGGATGTGAGTTACTGTACTTTATAAAATGAAGCATTTGAGTATTTATAATCTCTCTTATAATTTATCTCAAGAGTGTTAATTAGAAAAAAAAGTAAACTTTCTAGTATATCTTGGACATGTATTTCAAAATTTTTTCTAAATTTTTCTGTTTTATACTATTCTACTATTTTAGTTTGGGAAACTGATGCTAAAGAAATAAACAAAAATGTATGGTAAGATTTTTTGTTCCTAAAATACTCATCAATGCATTATTTTAAAATTTAAAGTGTAAGAATATACACTTTACATATCTAACATAGGGAGTCAGTCAATTGAATCACTATATATCTATAAGACAGAATTATATGCCTTCCTTGTTATAGAAGAATATGTACCATTTGCATAAATATTCACAGTATATTGATGAATTGTGTATAAAATACTTTGCAATATACTTATATTTTTGTTATCAATATTAATAGTTATATGTACACACCTATCATTCTTTTTATCTTATGACACATACGTGTGACCAAAAGTTAATAATAGGGTGGATGTATGTGTGTTTGCTCTCTAAATTTTCTACAGTACATATGTTAATTTTTTAATAAAAATATGTAAAAACCTACTATTAAAAGGACGGATTTTGTCTACAGTCATACTTTGTCAATTATGTTTAAATAATGGAAATAATGAAAATGACTAATGAATTCAACATAGCCCTTTTAAAAATACATTCTCTTTGCTTCCTGTTTGTCGCATCTTGGGCTGCTTTCCTCCACCACATCCATTTACCATGATATTCTGCCTCCCCTTGGGTTCAGACCTATGTAGTCTGCCAACCATGGACTGAAACTCTGAAATCTTATACAAAAAAGAAATTCAAGATGGTGAATTAGAGTGTGCCTGCATTTCCACTTGCTCAGGATTCAAGCAGTGGGAATAGTGCTTTTAATGAGAAGTGCGAAAGAGGGAAATCACTGAAATTCAATAGCAGACCGTCAGTCTTAAGAGACACAGAAATTCAGGTGCATTGAACAAAGGACAAGAAAGATTACATTGGAACCAAGCCGGTTACATTGCTGGTGTACCACAAAGGGGAGGGATAATACAGAGAGAAACATAATGGACACATTTGACACAAAAAAACCTGTGGATGAGCTAACCTGAACTTAGCAGATCCAGAGGCAGCACAATGAACTGGTGTTCGAAAGTGCTCTGTTTCTCAACTGGCAAGTGGAGGGTGGAAGCAGGAACCATCTTAAGGAGGCCATGCTCCAGCTTGCTGCTGTGGGAACCTAGAAGATCATGGCAAACATTGTCATACAGTCCCAGCAAGCACATACCATGTGGACTTGGGTGTACCTGATGATGGGAGTGAAACAGACACAGAGAAGATTACATGCAGCAGTGGGTGCAATATTCAAGTCAGAAATACAGAAGGTAATGCAACTCACTTAAACTTTGAGTCTGGAGGCTCAGGTTACCAGTTGAAGAGGGTCAAGAAACTAAACATATGGGTGAATAAACTCAGGGACTAAACCTAGGAAGCCCATATATGTGGGGCAGAGGAGAGTATGAGACCTGTGGAAGATGGGCTTCCCTGCCCTATTAGTAGAATTATTGGGAAGCTGCTGAGATCCAGATTCTCAGCAGAGATTGACATCTCTCTGGTCCTAAGGGTGTATTGATCTAATCTTTCCAGAATAGGTAGCACTCAACAAAATCTCTAAGACTTGATTAAACCTAGATCTAAGCCCTAGTCAATACAATACCCCTGGCAGAACTCTTAAAGCAACTCCACACTGGGAATGCACCTATGTAGCCTGACCAGAGAAAACTCCAATGGACAGTACTTCCCATTCCACCTTACCTTAGCCTGGTGAGAAGGGAAGCTGAGAGTTATTTCAACCAGCTTCAGTTTTAGATCACTCCAGCTGGCAGATTGGTGAGCAACACAAAAAAAAAAAAAAAGGAAAGAGCCATCCTCAAACCTCTCTCTCTCTCTTTTTCTCTCTCTCCTCTTCTCTTCCTCTCCTCTTCTCTTTCTCTCCATAGTCCAAAAAGAAATGGAAAGAAGGACAGTCAGGCATAGGCAGTGACCATCCATCCTCATTGACAGTTTTGACCACCTCAGTAGGCCAATTCTTTCACTTTTCATTAAGAATCTTTTTTTCTATTTATTTATTTGGATGTTATTGCTGTGTTGATTGATTCATAGGTGTACGTATGTGTACCTATTTTTTTCTCATTTTTGGAATTTTTATGATATTTTTCTTTGTCTTATCTTTTGAGGGTTAGAATTTTTCAGGATTTGTTTTGCTTGCTTGTTTTGATTTTCTTTCTCTCCTTTCTTCCCCATTAACAGCCAAATCTTGTTGATTCTACCTCACTTTACTTTGTGTTTCCTAGTTTTTTCTCCTTCATTATAGCCGTCCCTACATCTCTTCTGCATTCTCTGTTCACATTTTGAATATTCTAAACTTTCTTATGGCTTTCTATCACATTCTATTTTCTCTTAAAGAAATATTTTTATAGTATTTTAGAATAATTTGGTTTATATATCTTCTGCCTCTCCCATTCTTCTTGTTGCAGTTATTAGTACTGTGGATGACATAGTGGACATCTGCTGTCTATTTTAATGCCATATCTAGCTCATGGCTATTTGTTGTCTTTATTGCTGACAATTGTTGAGCCCACCATTCCTGTCCATTCCTTTTTTTTTGTTGTTATTGTTGTCATTTGATAATTGATGTTTAGATGTCATAGTAGGGAACAGGGATTTAATTTCATACTTTATATTGTTTGTTTAAGTTATTGATATAGTATGTTTACCTATTTCTGTAAAGTGATGGGAATCTACAGGGTAACTACAAGTTCACAGGGTAGACTCTGCCACTGAACTAAACCCAACCAAGAGACAGTGCACCTTGTTTCACACACAATTTGCAATTTGTCCATACTCAAACTTCACTGATACTTTATTACAAATGAATGGAAGAGATAAAAAAAATCTAAAGTAAAAACTAGGCCCCAAGGAGAAAAGGATGAGGGAGTCCTCAGGTCCCACTTATGTATAACCACTCCTACAGAAACAAAAAACAAAACCCAATACCAGCATTAACAAAAAGCCTGTGGATACCACACCTATAAGGCACTCAAACTAGGTTATTCTAGGACACTTTTGCAAGAGAACTATTATCCTAAAAAGAAACACTCATAGGAATGGGAGAGAAATCCTCCCCAAAACATGTATAAAACCTATACAGGAATAGTATAAATAGGAGAAAACAAGGTAATATAGTATTTCCTAAAGTCCATAATTCACCAACAACTGACCCCAAAGATGTTGAAGGAGATAAAATATCAGACATAGAATATAAAAGAATAATTAGAAAAATAATGATTTCTAAGAGAACACAGAAAAACTACTGGATAAATTAGGGAATTTTATACAGGATATGAATGAAAAATTAAGTAAGGAGATAGAGATATTATAAAATAACCGAACAGAAATCTTGGAAATAAAGGGCAAAATAAATCATATAAAATGTTCAGTTGAAAGGCTAATAGAGTAGACCATGTTGAAGACAGAATTTCAGAGCTGGAAGATAAATTTGCTCCCGTTGAACATTCAGACAGTATTAAAGAAAATAAGTAGCCATGACCAGAATATACAAGAACTACAGGAAAACATTAAGATACCAAATTTAAGAGTGACTGGAAATGAAGAGAGCTGTGAGATGCAGCTTAAAGGCATGGATAACCATTTAAGGGAATAATAACAGAAAAATTTCCAAACCTTGAGAGTGAAATGAACATCTAAACACAGCATGTATTCAGAACTCCAAAAAGACAAGATCAAAAAAGAACCTTTCCAAGCCAGGCATGGTGGTGCAACCCTGTAATCCCAGCACTTAGGGAGGCTGAGACAGGAGAATTGCATGTTCAAAGCCAGCCTCAGCAATGGTGAGGCACTAAGCAACTCAGTGAGACCCTGTCTCTACATAAAACACAAAATAGGGCTGGGGATGTGGCTCAGTGATCGAGTACCCCTGAGTTCAATCCCTGGTACCAAAAAACAAACAAACAAAAACTTTCCATGACATATTATAATGAAAATGCCTAACAAAAAAAAAGGACAGAATTTTTAAAACATCAAGAGAAAAAGATCAGGTCACACTTATAGGAAAGCCAATCATAATTTCTTATAACTTCTTAGTACAAATTCTAAATCCAGGAGGGCTTGGAATGATGTGTTCTGAGTTCTGAAGGAAAATAACTGCTAGCATGTATGGTGGTGCATGCCTGTAATCCCAGTGGTTTAGGAGGCTGAGGCAGGAGGATTCCAAGTTCAAAGCCATCCTCACCAACTTAATGAAGCCCTAAGCAACTTAGCAAGACTTTCTCTCAAAATAAAAAATAGAATAGGCTGGGGATGTGAGTCAGTGGTTAAGTGCCTCTGGGTTTAATCTCTGGTACCACACAAACAAACAAACAAAAACTGTGAACCAAGATTGCTATATCCAACAAAGCTATTCTTAAAATCAATGAAGGAATAGAAGCCTTGTAAGACAAGTAGAAAATAAATGAATTCATGACTACTAAGCTGAAAATATAGAAAATACTTTTAAAAATACTTCACACAGAAGAAATAAAAAGCAAAACCTAGTACTCAAAAAAGAAAAAAAAAATGATGAGTAATTAAGCAAATGAGAAATAAGACCAAATTAAACATTGGCTTATAAATCAAAAGAGCAGGAATTATTGAACTTCTCTCTATAATTACTTTGAAAGTAAATGGTCTCAATTAAATGACCTGGGTTTGCAGAATGGTTTACAAAATAAGACCCAGTATCATAAAAGCCACATATGACAAATCTAAAGTCAATATCATAGTGAATGGGAAAAAACTGAAAGAATTTCCATTAAAATCTGGAACAAGGCAAGAATGTCTACTCTTACCACTCCTATCCAGTAGACAGTACAAGAAATTCTATTCAGAGTAATTATGCAAGAGAAGGAAATAAAAGGGATATAAATAAGAAAGGAAGAAATTATCACTGTTTGCAAATGATATGATCCTATACTTTGAAGATCAAAAAAATTCTACCAGAAGACTACTACAACTAACAAATTCAGCAAAGTAGCAGGCTACTAAATCAACATCCAAAAATCAGTAACAAAAATCAACATACAAAAATCCTATATACCAATAATGAATCTGCAGAGAAAGAAATCAGGAAAATAATTCCATTCACAATCAGCCTCAAAACCCACACAAACATAGGGAAAAATCTAACCAAGGAGGTGAAAGACATTTAAAATGAAAACTATACCACATTGAAGGGAAAAAATTGAATAAGGCATAAGAATCTGAAAAGATCTTCCACATTTATGGATAGGCAGAATTATTATTTTTAAAATGATCCATTTACCAAAAGCAATATACAGATTCAATGCAATCCCCATCAAAATACCAATGGCACCATTCGCATAACTAGAAATAAACAGTCCTGAAATTCATTTGTAAGAAAAAAAGACCCAGAATATTCAAAACAATTCTAAGCCAAAAATGTATCATTGGAGGCATTGCAATATCTGACTTCAAATTATCCTACAGAGCTATAGTGATAAAAACTGCATGGTACTGGCATAAAACCAGACACATAGACCAATGTTACAGAATAGAAGACATGGAGACAAACCCATGTAGAAAAAGTTATTTGATCCTTGACCAAGGAGCCAAAAACCATAGAGAAAAGAAAGCCTTTTAAACAAATAGTGCTAGGAAAACTGGTTATCTATATGTAGAAGAATGAGACTAAACCCTTATACCTTACCCTTTACAAAAGTCAACTTAAAATGGATCAAAGACCTAGGAATCATACCAAAACTTATGCAACTCCTAGAAGAAAACAGAGTCAACACTCCAGCATATACATACAGAAATAACTTTCTCAATATACCCCTAAAGCTCAGGAAATAATACCAAATGTTAATAAATGTAATGACAATATATATCCTTCATTGTCTGGGAGAAAATACTTGCAAAAATAAATCTGGATAAAAACAATTATTTGATGTGCACAAAGACCCCTTGAACCTCAACAAGAAGTGAACAACCTGAGTGTAAAATGGTCAAGAGAGCTGAATAGACACCTCACCAAAGAAGATAGACAGATGGCAAGTAAACATATGAAACGATGTTCAACATCACACATCATTAGGGAATTGCAAATTAAAACAACAAAGCACATCTGTTAGAGTGTGGTGAGAAAGGCCAACACAAAAACTGACACCACCAAATGCCGGTGGTGATAGAGAGTCCTGTTGGTAAAAGACAGTTTGGTAGTGTCTTAGAAAACTAAACATTGTTTTACACATCCAACAATTGTGTTCCTTGGTCCCAGATTAATTGAAAACATGTCTGCACAAAAATCTGTACCTGGATGTTTACATTAACATTATTCATAATTTCCCAGACTTGGAAGAAAGCAAAATGTCCTTCAGTAGGTGAATAGATAAACACACTATGGCACATCCAGACAGAGGAATGTTCATCAGTGCCAAAAATGAATGAGTTATCAAGGATATGGAGATTCCATATTACTATGTGAAAGAAGCCAACCCAATCAAGCTAAGTACTATGTGATTCCAACTGTATGACTTTCTGGAAAAGCCAAAACCATGGAGAAATGAGATCAGTGTTTGCAGGGGTTAAGGAGGCTAAAGAGGAAGGAGGGAGGAATAGGCAGAGCAGAGAGCATGTGTAGGGGAATGCAACTATGCTGCATGCTATTACACTGGGGGATACATGTCAGTATACATTTGTCCAAACCTATAGAATGTATAATACCAAAGGTGAACTCCAACAGTAACCTCCGAGTTTGGGTAATATGATGTTGGTTCATTATAAATATGTACCAGTGTGGTTGGTGATGTCAATAGTTGGGGCAGCTAGGTATATGTGAAGAAAGGAGGTATATAATAACTTTCTGGGGTTTTGCTTAATTTTTACTGTGAACTACTCTAAAAATAAACATTATTAATTATTTTTAAACCTTAAACTGTTCATCTGCAAGAAGCTAACAATCACAGAGGAAATAGTACTGGTTCTCTGGAGAGTTAGCTGAATGGTTCTCTGAAAATCTCCACCTGGGCTTGAAGATAAACCTATGAGTTTAAAGAAGAGGTTGGCAAACTTTTTCTGTAAAGGGTGACACAGTGAATATTTCTGGTTTTTCCTGCCATGTGTTCTCTGTCAGACCTATTCAACTCTGTACCGTGAAAGTGTTATACCTGTCCCCATGAGAGATATTGAAAAACTCTTCTAGACCACTCACGTGTAGCCAAAGAAGCCTTTATTGTGCTGGCCAGTGGATGCCACTCCATCCACCCCAAATGATGTGCCGAAGAAGTTTTTTCACGAATATTTAAAGGAAGAAACCACAAACAGGTGGGATGCAGGTGGGGTCTTCAGTTACATTCAGTTACAATATTCCAGCCAATGCAAGGAGGCCGTGATACACAAGCAAAAGATCTTGCGGTTAGCAGGGCTCAGCCTAGGCAGCCATATCCTGTTTTCCTCCAGTCTGGTGGGGGCTGACAGGGGCTTTTTGTGTTGTCTTCATCTCCGAGAACCAGTGTTCAGCACCAGTTCTCAGAAATAGAAAAAGGCACAGGAAGTCCGAGATGGCTGCAGGGGCCAAGATGGACTCCCTGTTGCTCAGTTATTATAAAAGCAGCCAAAGACAGCATATAAGCAAGTAGGCATGGCTCTGCTCCAATAGCACTTGGTTTTCCAAACCAGGTAACTTGCTGACTTAAAGCAAGGGATGAATTATGAGAAGGAAAGGATCTGTGTGTACAAAGACCTTGAAATGGGAAAGAGAAGCCCTTTAACTGTGAGGTTGATCTCACAATTGAAGAAAAAAATGGGGAAAGAAGTTTTGTCTGGTGAGGAAATAGAACAACACTTTCCAGAGCCTGTCAGGTCTCAAAACAGTTCTACAAGTGTTCCAGGAAATGCAAAGAAGTATCGGTTCTCCTACCACCACCAACAGAAGTGCCATTTGTTTTCCAGAAACTAGATGATCTCTCAAAAAAAGTAAATAAAAGGACAGAAAAAAGGAAAAAGAAAAGAAAAGAAACAAACTTAAACCATTATTTAACTCCTGCAGGGTCTTCTCCAAAGACAACTTGGCTTGACAACAACAGAGAAGATAACTGCTGAATCACTGATTTCCCAGAATTCAGCCCCCTGGATTACTTTTACAGGAAAAAAACTTGTAAGTACCATCTCTTGTCTGCCTTGAGAAATTGTAACCTAAATCAAAGCATTTCCTTTTATTGGAGAGTTAAAGGAGATGAGACAGAGACAAGCAGAAATAAAACAAGAACACACTTAAAACCAAAAGCAAGACACATTATGTGTCTGAGTTATACAAGCTTTGCTGTTGTTGGTTTAAAGTACTAATGGTACCCAGTTTGTATTTTCTCAACTCCTTATCATTCTTTGAAAAGGATCTGATAGAAAATATCTTTCAGAGCATTATTACATTAGATGAGACATTAATTGTCTTGTTAAACCTCAGAAATATGCAAGTAAACCTCTTTGGGAAGAATACAGTGCACATAAGCTTGCTGACCTGTGTTGGTTTTGCTTCAGAAGTGAACGCGAGAATGAAAAGCACTCAGAATTATGTTTGAGGTATGTTTTTTTTCTCATCAAAGAGAAATATTCACAAAAAAAGAAATAGAATGGGACTACAACAATGTAAAAGCAAAAAAGTCTTCTGCATGCTACCTTGTACACAAATAAACATTTAAAAGTCAGAATCTAAAAACTCAAATATGTTTAGTAAAGCTGGAAACAGAATGACAATTGGAGATAAAGTAAGCATTTTATTCACCTTTAAATTTGTGTGTGTGTGTGTGTGTGTGTGTGTGTGTGAGAGAGAGAGAGAGAGAGAGAGAGAGAGAGCGCGCATGATGGCTCTTCCATATAAATAAGAATCAAAAGAGCATAGAAGTCAACTCTTACAGGGGTCTGGTCATGTGTTCCCAATCAAGGATACCCTCATGTCACAAAATGTATGGATGAATTGATTTAGTTTATGTCCAGATATAGTTTTTTTTTTAAATAGATGGACACAATGTCTTTATTTTTATTTTATTGCTTTGTACGTGGTGCTGAGGATCGAACCCAGAGCCTCACGCATGCGAGGCAAGCGCTCTACCACTGAGCCACAATCCCAGCCCCCAGATATAGCTTTTAATGATTTCATTTCTCTTTGGAATCAGTGGGCTATAATCACAGTTCCTTCTCAGAACTCTACCTATCTAGCTAATTCTGATTTATACAATAAAGAGAGAAAAACCTCTATATATGTCAAGAAATTTGCCCTTCTGGATTTCAATAGCCTGAAAAGTTGGGTAATTTAGTAAATATTTGGAAAATATTGTCAACATTCTGCCTCATAATTGATGTAGACTTTATGGCCACAGCAGGGTGCTTTATGCAACTTTCTCATTCCTCAACATTTACTGAGCATCTAATATGTATCAGGCAGTGTATTAAGCATAAGATGATGAGTAAGACATAGTTCCCACTGTGAAGGAGACCCTTGAGGTTGCCTGTGGAGACAGTATTTCTGTGCATTATCCCTTTATATACCCTTTGAATTTTGACAATTTGACCTGTGTCATAAGTTGACACCATTTCTGTGAGTGAGTGGGATACAAGTAGTTAAATGAGCAATTTAATCTTAAAATATTTAAATTCTACCTCTTAAAATTTTAAAAACAATAACAATAGAATTGAACCCAAAAGGAGACTGTGATTTTAAATTAAAATGAAGGATGCAACTCCATGAATGTGTATGTATATATGTATGTGTATAAGATTTTTGTAAACTCATTTTTAGATATTTTTATTTGGTTGTGTATGAAGGTTTTTCTATATAAACAAGAATCAAAAGAAAGTAGAACTCAAATATTATGGTGAGGGGTCTGGTCATGTGTCTCCAGCTTTTATTCAGCTTTTTCATTGCCAGGAACAAAACAATTTGAGGAGGAAAAGGTTATCTTAGGGCTCATGGTTTCAGAGATCTTAGTCTATAGATAGCTAGGTCCATTCCTCAGATACCAAGGTGAGGCAGGACATCAGAGTGGAAGGATGTGTCAGAGGAAAGTGGCTCAGGACATCACACCAGGAAGCAGAAAGAGAAAGCTTTGCTCAAGAAGGACAAAACAGATAACCCAAAGGCATGCCCCCAGGAACCCACCTCCTCTAGCCATACCCTACCTGCCTACAGTTACCATTCAGTTAATCCCTATCAGGGGCTCTCATAAGTCAATCATTTCACCTCTCAACTTTCTTGCATTGTCTCACGTATAATTTTTGGGGGAACACTTAATATCTAAACCATATCACCAACCAAGTACACCTCATATCATGGATTGAGTACACATGCATATACATTAGATACACATACATATATATTTCTCTCTCTATATATAGATATATGTATGTGTGTGTATGTGAATATGTGTATATACATCTGTGTACATTGTTTTATATGTATATGTACATATATATTGCAAATATATACTCATGTGGTCACCTGAAGCTATGACTGTAGAGGACTCTTGCATATAGAGAAATTTAGAAAAATGTATTAGGAAAATATAGGGGTGTATATAAATAAAAAATTTAAAAAGATTAATGAAAAGATATTTACCAAAAGATTGTTATCTCAAAATTATGGGAATTTAAATGACATTTTCTTTCATATAGTTTTTCTGTGTTGTTAGAATGCTTCATACATGTTATTTATACAATTAAATGAATGCTGATTTTATAGTGAAGGAAGACTCATGCAATAAATAGCACTGAAACACCAGCATTTTAGACTCTCACCCAAATAAATTATGGTGATTGGCAATAGATTTTTTTAAGGGCTCAGTCAAGAGAAATAACATTTAGGAACAGCCATTGGAAAATCAGCAGTTCATTTACTGCTAAGGTCTTCTTTGTAGCTCTGGGTTCAGGCAGACCATCCTGGAGCTGTGCACTTGGATTTGCTTTTATCGTCCCCTGTGCTCCCACCACCACCACTGGCATTTCAACAGTGTATTAACTGAAGCAAACAAGTAAAATCTACTAAAAATGTACTCACCAAAGATTTGCTACATAATGGCATATAAAGGAATCCTTTCCTATGTAAATTTTTTCAAAACTTTGTCAGAATTTGGTATGATTTGGTAAAAACCATGTGCATTTTTACATTTATAAGATTTCCTATTTTGCTTTGGCTGTCAGGAGTATTTTAGCACAGATATTATAACACAACTTTAATTACTATATATCAGAGTTGTTCAACCATTTTATTTCCCACTATTGTTTCTCTAAAAGAGTTTTTAAAGTACTTTTCCCTAACCAATTATGCCCCCCATGAAATTTTAATACCACAAATCTACTATATGTTTATATACAAAATGTATATTTGTCCTTTATACATTATAAAGAGAAAGATTTCTCAATCCCCATAAAAGTAATTAATCCACTGAAAAAGCATGCTCTGTAGTAAGTAAAAGTATGTCTTCATGTTAACATTGTTCCATCTTAACTTGCCATTCTATTTAAATTTTTCTGGCTCACTATCTGTGTATTCACATACAAACACACACCCACACCCATAAACACAATCAAATATATTTGTTGAATGTATTCTTATAAATTATTCCAAATCTAGAAAATACGGTATAAAATAAGTATGTTGGCAAGACAGCAGAGTAAAAGATTTTGGCCTTTATCTATGCCCCCCCCCCACAAATTAGACATTAATCCATGAAAAAAAAAAGGCTTACGAGGGCTCAAGAGTCCAATTACAACCTACAAGTGGTAACAATAAAATGAGAGTAGGAAATTACCACACAGAGAGCATCAATGGGGGGACTGGCATCACTGAAATGTCTGGAGATGGCTAGTAAAAGAGAATAAAGATGGGGTCATTATATCAATCTTATTGAGGTGCCATCATGACACATACCCTAGGGATCCCCAGCTCTGTGTCCTACAGAGGATTTTGGCTGCATTTGACATGATTTGCCCCAGCCCCAGTGGTCAATTCCCCCACAGTATTTATATAGGATGGCCCTGTAGTGTTTGTTGGCATTAACCCCAATGGCCTTAACTACAGAAGTCACTAGTGGCTTTCATCAAAGACATAACCAATAGCTATCAATGTCCTGGACCCCTGAAAATAGAGATTTGATTACAAACCCAAGAGAGACTATTGTGCTGCTGCTGTGCCATCTCAGGACCAGGGATGCCAGCCCTAATGATTCCACATATGCTTTGAGCACCAAAGGCACAGTTGTTCCATGTTCACTTGTCCTTCAGACCTTGGCTCCATAGCTAATCAACATGTATAAATATGATCCAGACCCCATTTCTGGGGAACACTGTATACGCATGCATCCCAAGCCCTGGAGCAACCACCATTATAAGCTAGCCAGAAATGTAGGCACCCTAGCTGCTGTTGCTCTGCAAATGACCATGCTACAGACCTTGGCTCTGTGGCTGCTCCATGAGTGCATCAGATACCGGCACCACTATCACTGAAATGATTTAGAGAAGCTGAACCCCAAACCAGAAATATCTTCTGAGCTATATCATCTCCTTGGGATTAGAGTTCAGGAGAACCCTAGAGGCCTCAGCAAGGAAGACTCCAACAGCTCTCACTGATGCTGTGGTCTCACTAATGGCCTTGAAAGTGGCAGACTCTTGTGACCTTCACTAACACTGACCTCAACTGACAGAGCTGAATGGGAACTGCTATTAAGCCTTCCCAGGAGCTAGAGCCATAACAAATCCATCCAGGTAGAGCCCTCCTACCCAATACCAGCCTGCAAGGTCTAGGAGAGGTCTGTCTGCTCCACCAAATGCACAGACAACAATATGAGGCTATAAGAAACAAACAGAAAATAAAAGAAATAAGACAATATCAAAAGAATGTAATAACTATCCAGTCATCCCACATAAATGGATATCTATGAATTTTCAGGCAAATAATTTAAAGTAAAATTTAAGGAATCTCAGGGTGCTATAAGAAAGTAGAGATAACAAAACTCAATGAAAGCAGTAAAAAATACAGTAACAAAACAATAACTCAACAGAGAGAAATTTAAAAAGAATGGAACAGAAATTTTGGAGCTAAAGTATATAGTGAACAAAATAAAAAATTAAATAGAAAGTATCAATAGCAGACTCCATAGAACAGAAAAAAAAAGTTGAGAGTTCAAAAACAGATCTTTTCAAATTACCCAGTGAGAGAAGTTAAAAAAGCCAGTTGAATAGTGGCACACCATCAAGCGAAGTGATGTTCACATAAGGATATTTTAGAAGAAGAGAAAGAAAAATGGAACAAAAAGTTTAATTAAAAATAGTGGCTGAAAACTTCCCAAATCCAGAGAGAAATGTAAATATCAGATACATGAAGCATAGATTCACAGAGATTCTTCATATACACATTCAACTCAAAGAGGAATTCAATAAGGCACACTATATTAAAATAGTCAAAAATCAAAAACAAAGAATTTTTAAGCATCAAGAAAATAGAAATTCATCTTATACAAAGAAGCACTCATAAGATTATCAGCAAAAAAAAAATTCTTTTAAGAGCCTTATAGGCTAGGAGAGAGTGGTATGACACATAAAAGGCCTGAAAGAAGAAACTACCAAGAATTCTTTATCAGGTAGGTTTCTTCGGAAATGAAAGAAAAAGACTTTCCCAGGCAAACACAAGCTAGGAGATTCATCACTACTAGAACTGCCTTCAAGAAATACTAAAGGGGGTCCTTCAAGTTCAAATAAAGAAGTGCTAATTAGTAACATGAAAACATGAATGTTTAAAATTCACTGGCAAGGAAAATCATAATAGGAATATTCCAATACTGTAATGGAGGTGTGCAAATCACTTAACCCCAATACAGATTAAACTCAAAGTATCAAAAGTAAATGTAGCTACAATAATTTTGGGGGGTGGGGTAACCATATAAAAATTTAAATTGTGCCATCAAAAACATAATTGTAGGGTGTGAAATAAAAGGGTAGAGTTCTTACATGTAATTGAAGTATGTTGTTATTTGTTGGGGCTTCATCTCCTGAAGTCATGGAGAGTGCACCCCAAGGAATCAGAACATAGAGTTCCGATTTATTAGTCAAAACCAAGGAGGCTCTAATGGTGACTGTGACAGCTCAGCAATAACTTCTCAAGGTAGGTTAATTCTTGTGGGGCAAATGATCCTGATTAAAGAGAAAAATAAGGCTCCAAGTGTCCTACCTACTACATATTTTAGGTGTATATTTCCTGACATTTTCTGAGAACATATCCTGTTTTGTCACTTGGGAAAATCTTAATACTAGCAAACAAGTTAATTGTTTCCAATATGTTATGCCATAGTTAAGATTTAACCTCACACTATAAATGATGTGCTGTGCAAGAACAAAGCAGTCTGCAGCTTTGCACGCTCCTCAGGTTCCCCCAGTAAACAAATTGTCAATTTTAAGACTCAGAGTCTTCCTGCATAATTGCAGGACCCAACGCTCAGCAGTAGTTCATTCGTGGTGGTTATTGGCTCAAACTAGATTGTTTTAACAATAAGATGTTTTGGACAATTCACACAGTGACCACAAATCAAACGCCTACTGTTGATACACAAAAGAGCAAGAGAAATGTATCAAAGAATACCAGTATGGAAAATTCTTCAAATCACAAAAGAGAAAGGGCAGAAGAAAAGAACAAGGTACATATCAGTCAGAAAAAAAATGAACAAAATGTAATAATAAGTCTTTACCTGTAAACAATTTAAAGTTACATGGATTAAATTCTATGATGGAAGACAGAGTAGCTGAACAAATAAAAGTACAAAACCCAAGTATTTGCTGCCTCTAAGAGATGCCCTTCAGCATCAAGGACACACATAAGCTGAAAGTGAAGGGATATAAAAAGCTAGTCCTTGCAAAAGAGAAACCAGAAGAGAAGTAATAGCTATGCTTCTATCACACATAATAAACTTTAAGTAAAAAACTATGAGACAAAGAAAGTCATTATATAAAAATAAAAATAGTAATTAATCAAGAGGATACAATAATTGTTGATACCAACATAGAGCACCTAAATATAGGAAAGAAGTTAAGAAAATATACTAGCTCAAAATGCAGAAACAGACAGAAACTTAATAATATTAGCAAACTTCAAGGCCTCACTTTCAACAATGGACGAAAGATTCAGAAAATCAACAAGAAATTTGTGTATGTGTGTGTGTTTCTGGAGATCAAATCTGGGGCCTTGTGCATGCTAGGTAGCTACTTTCCAACTGAGCTTCTCATTAAGGAATCTTAGACTTGAACTGTACTCAAGATTAAATGGACCTAGCAGACATATGGAAAACTGAATCCAATGGAAGAAGAACATATATTCTTCTAAGGTGCACATGCAACACTGTCCAGGATAGATCATATTTTAGGAAACAAAATAAATCTCAGGGAAATTGAAATGATAGAAAATACCTTTGCTGACTATAATGGTATGAGAATAGACATCAATAATAGGAAAAAATCTGGAAAATTCAGAAATACGTGAATATTGGATATCGTAATTTGAAACAATGTTGATTACAGAAAGAATCTGAAGGGAAATCCAAAATACCTGTGACTCATGGAAATGGAAGCACCAATGCAGCAAAAGCAATTCTGAGAGGAAAGTTTATGGCAATAAGTGCCTCAAATAAGATTGCCAACTACTGAACTTCACAGCTCAAGGAAGTAGAAAAGGAAGAATCAAAGCTGGCATAATAGAAAAAAATAACAAAGATCAGATTAGAAGCTAAGAAAATAGAGACTAGGGGGCTGGGGTTGTGGCACAGTGGTAGTGTGCTCGCCTAGCATGCGTGAGGCACTGGGTTCGATCCTCAGCACCATGTACAAATAAAATAAAGATATTCTGTCTGCCTACAACTAAAAAATAAATATTAAAAAAAAAAGAAAATAGAGACTAGGAAAAGAAGAGAAAAGATAAGCAAAACTAAGTGTCTTTATTTGACAAGGTTACAAAATCTACAACACTTTAGCTAGACTGAAACAAAAAGAGAAGACTCAAACACATAAAATCAGAAATAAGAGAAGACATTCCAACTTATACTGCAGAAATACAAATGATCATAATAAACTCCTATGTGCAAATTATACACTAACAAATCATAACCTAGAAGAAATAGATGAATTCATAGAAACATATAACCTCTCAGAACTATATCATGAAGAAATAGAAATTCTGAGTATACCCATTTTAAAACATTTCATAAACCCAAAACCAGATTACCTCGGGAATGATTTCTACAAAAATTTAAAGAAGAATTAGTACCCATCCTTCTAAAACTTTTCTAAAAAATTGAAGAGGAAAGTATACCAAATTTATTTTTCAAGGCTAGTGTTAACCATCTCAATACCAAAGCCATTAAGGACATTACAAAAGAATGGGGGGGGGGCATTAACTCTTATGAACATACCCACAGAAATGTTCAAAAAATACTAACAAAACAAATTCAACAGCACATTAAAGGGCTGGGGCTGTAGTTCAGTGGTAGAGCTCTACCCTAGCACATGTAAGGCACTGGATTTGATTCGCAGCACCACATAAAAATACATAAATAAAAAAAAGGTATTGTATCTATCTATAACTAAAAATATTTTAAAAAACAGCACATTAAGAGGTTTTTTGTCATGAAGTGGGATGTATATCTGAAATAGAAGGGTGGTCCAACATATGCAAATCAATAAATGTGATACATCACATTAACAGAAGGAAGATAGAAGCCAAAGGATCATCACTATAGATGCAGAAGAAAGCATTTGGCAGAATTAAGCATCCATACAGGATAAAACTAACTCAACATCTATGCAGGGTAATTTCCTAAGAAATTAGGTATAGAAAGAGTGTTTCTCATCAAAAGGCCATATATAACAAGCCCACTACTGACATCATACTTAATAAGGGAAAGTTGAATGCTTTTCCTCTACTCTAAGGAACAAGACTAGGATGCCAACTCCTGCAACTTCTACTGAACATGCCATCAGCAATCCTAGCCAGAACAATTTTAAGAAAAATAAATAAGAAGCATTCAAACTGGAAGGAAAGAGGTAGTCATTTCTGTTTGCAGGTGACATGATTTCAGTTTAAGGAAGCCCTCAAGATCCACACACATAAAAATTAGAACTACTCAACAAATTCCATAAAGTTGCAAGATACAAAATCAATACACAAAAATTGGTTACATTTTTATACATTAACAATAACATATTTGGAAGAGAAATTAAGAAAGTAGTTCCATTTACAATAGCATTAAAAACAATACAATGCTTAGAAATAAAGTAAGGAGTTGAATGTTTGGTGCAATGAAAACTGTAAGACATTGATGAAAGAAATTGAGGAAGACAAAGTAAATAATGGAAACATATCCTGTATTCTCAGATTGGAAAATTTAATATTGTGAAAATTTCCACAAATTTAGTGTAATCTCTATCAAAATTTATGACTTTTTTAGATAACTAGAAAAAAATAATCCTAAGGTAAGTGTGGAGTCACAAAAGACACCAAATAAAGCAATTTTGAAAAGAATGAAGGTGCAGGCATCACATATCTTGATTTCTAACTGTATTATAAGACTATAACAATTAGAACATAATGCAAAGGAATGAAAAGAGGGATTAGCCTAATAGATGAGAGGAAAGAGCTCAGAAATAAATCCAAGCATACATGGTCCAATAATATTGACCAGGATTTTGAGAACACATGATGGAGAAAGGATAGATTTTTTTCAATAAATGGTACTTGGAGAGAATTACATTCACATGTAAATAAGACCAGTATCTCATACCATTTACAAAAAAAGAAAGAAATGGATCACGCGCTTAAATATAAGATCTGATACTATAAAATTCCTAGAAGAAAACATAAGAGGATAAAAACCCTTGACATTAGTCTTGGCAATTACTTTTTTGGATATAATACTACAACAACAAAAGGTAAAATAAACAATAGGTATTAAATTATAGGTAAGAATTTCTGGTGTGCTATTGCACAGTATAGTGATTACAGATAACAGTAATGTACTGTATATTTCAAAAAGATAGAAGGACTTTAAATGTTTTACCATAAGGAAATGATAAATGTAGAGATAGATTTATGTAACCTAATTTAAACATAATGCAACATGTCCATTTATTAGAATATCGACCCAGTAATGTACCCCATTAATGTATCCCATTTTTGTGTTTTTATGTATCAGTTAAAACTTTTAAATTAAAGAAATAAAAACAAATGGAACTATGTCAAATGATAAGGTTTCTGCCCAGAAAAGGAAATGATCAACAAGAAAAGCAGTCTATAAAATGAGAGAAAATATTTTCAAACCATATATCTAATAACCGTTAATATGTAATATACATAAGAACTGACACAATTTATTATCACTAATAATTATAATCCAATGGGCACAAGATGTGAGTAAAAGTTTTTCCAAAGAAGATATTCCAAGCAGGTACGTGAAAAGATGATCAACACCATTTATCATCAGGGAAATACAAATCAAAATCAAAATGAGATAGTATCTTATACCTGTTAGGATGACTGCTGTCAATAGGACAATATCCTGTCAATATCCTATTGACTGCTGTCAATAGGATAGTGATGAAGAAGTGGAGAGAAGGAAACCCTTGTACACTGAAGGAACATAAAAGGACCATTACGGAAAACAGGATGGAGTGTCGTCATCATCCAGCTGTCCCACTCCTAGGTACATATTCAACAAAGCAAAATTAGTATCTCAAAGGGATCTTCATCACATTCCTTGTAGCATTGCTCCCAAAAGCCACAGGGGTCAAAAACCTGAGTGTCCATTGGCAGATGAACAGATAAAGAGAATGTGATATATACATATATAAATGTCTTATATGTATATGTATAATAGCTCAATAATATTTTGATATATATGTATATATATGTGTATATATATATGATGGTTGAATAATACTCTGAGGAATCCTGCTATTTTTTACTCACATTTGAGACAATGTGAGTAAAATTAGAGGGTATTTAGTAAGTAAAAAAATTCAGAAAGGAAAACATAAATCTCAGATTGTATTCCATATTGTATCACTTATATGAGGAATCTAACAAAGAAAAATATTCAAGAAACAGGATGGAATGAAGTTGCCAGGGTCTGAAGAATAAGTAAATGGGGAGACATTGGTCAAAGGGTATAAACTTTCATTCACATTTTCATAAGGTGAATGAGTTCTGATGATCCAGTGTCCAGGATGGTGATTATACTTAATCTTATTGTATTAGATACTTGAATTTTTCTAAGAGTGTGTATCTTTAATGTTATCCCCCACCTCTCCAAAACAGAATGATGTGGGGTGACAGATGTTTTAAGCTTGATGTAATAATTTCACAATGTGTATGCATATAAAATCATCATAACATATACTTTAAACATGTAAAATATATTTGTCAGTTTTACCTCAGTAAACCTGAAAATAGAAAAACGATGTAAAATGAGAGAATACATACTGTAGACAATATTTGCACTGGAAATAAAGGAGTTCTTTAAGGACTAAGTTTTGATCATGCCAAACAGGTAAAACTAGAATATGTTAATGTGCCCTAGGTAAAGAAATCAGAAAGAGTCATCTTGAGCATGCTTGTGCATTAGGAAATATCTATCAGCAATGGATAAAGATGGAAGGAACATTACCAGTCAGAATACTATAAGCAGATTTTTCTGACCAAAGTAATACTATTTTAAAATACCGATTTCCTCTAGTATGTGTTCCTATTTTACCAAGATCCTCAGTTTTGAGGTTTCCTTCTATTCCTCATCTCTAATAAATCTCATTACTCTTTCCAGGACCCTTTTGATCTCATCTATCTTGAAGGGACCTAACTTAAGCACACAGTCCCACAAATAAAAAGGATTGCCATGTTACAAAACATATTTCCTATTGGGATGCACCTGAAAAATCATAGTGCTAATCAGTCTTCAGGATTGATGTGCACATTCATATCAAGGCACAAGGGAACACTGTCAGACTGGCTGA
The DNA here is from genome assembly GCA_004024805.1 of Geosciurus inauris. Lineage (NCBI taxonomy): Eukaryota > Metazoa > Chordata > Mammalia > Rodentia > Sciuridae > Geosciurus > Geosciurus inauris. Next base: position 1,731 of record PVHX01024936.1, on the reverse strand, counting down.
AATTATTTAAAATCTGTTTGTGGTATGGATTGCTTTTGGAGCCACCTCTCCAAAGTCTAATAATAAATGGATTCTGGACACATGGACTGGTCCAGAAGACCCTCCAAAAGCAGGGACAATATTGCCTTATTTTGGCAAACAAATCCATAAAATAAAACAATTGGGATTGTTTAGGTCAGCTATCTTTAAATGTTTGGGATGAAAAAAAATGAGAAAAATAAGGTTTATCAACCTGGACCTAATGAATTATTTTCTGATTTCAAGTTACGTACATGTGCATAGCTATATCATGAAGATAGGGAATACTGGACAGCAGTTGTACTTGTGGAGTAAAACGAAAAAATATGACAACAATATTTGCACTTCAATTGATATGGTAGTTTTTGAACTGATTATAAAGGAAATATAAGCTATTTTAATTTATCATACAGAAATATATCTTCATAAAGTATGCAAAATATATCTAAGAATAAGTGAGGGGAAGTGGAGAGTGAAATTGTAGGAACAGAAAGAATCTGTACATAATTGTAAAGATTGCAATGCTGTTGCCTATCAGTTTGGGTCATTTAGTTGATCATTTGGGCTAAAAACAATCATTTATTTAATTTAGCAATGATATGCTGAGGCTCTTCTAAGGGTCAAGTACTGTTGTAGGCATTTGGAATATATCAGTTTACCATATGAAAATTTCTGCTGTCATAGAATTTATATTCTAGTAATGGGAAAGGCAGATAATAAGTAATACACAAAATACAGTAACTCGATTATGAGTATGCCGGATTATAAACACTTTGGACAAATAGGAGTGACAGAATGGGATGAGGAGCATCAGCCACTCTGTGGCAAGGGGTGGGGAGTTTCTTGCTATTTTCCATTTAGGAGTCCAAGTAGTCAGTAGGCCTATGGTGGCAGTGGTCAGTAACTCTCATTGATAAGGCGGGATTTGAGTAAAGCCTTATAGGAGATAAGTAATGAAATGATGCAGATGTAGACTGAACTTCAGGTGGAGGCTTTTATGGGAGTACAAAATCTCCTAAGTTGGAGACATTCTGGGGTGTTCACCCAGCTGGGACAGGAAGGTGGCAGCTGTAGGAGAGAAGATGGAGAGAAGGTGAGGCTCCGGGAACTGGACCACGACCCATCACTGAGTACTGAGAGAAGCTTGGGCTTTTAGCATGACTGGCAAGCCTGTTATTTGAGCACTTTGTGCAGGGAGCATTAATTTGATCTGCTTTCCTGGATTGAGAATGACATGAGGTGGCCAAGGGACCTTAAACATGAAGGAAATATATATTCTCTAGCTGTATTTTTCCCCTAGGACTGCCACAACAAAGCACCACAAACTGAGTGACTTTAAGCAACAGAAGCTCATTCTCTCACAATTCAGGAGGTGATAAGCCCCAAATCAAGGTGCAGCAGGGTGAATTCCTGCTAGAAGTTTCAAGAGGGACTTGTTTCCGGGCCAGTCTCCTGCATTCTCGTGGCTGCAGCACTCCAGATGTTTCCTGGCTTGTAGTCACGCCAGGTTCAGACTCCAGTTTCACAGGACCTTCCTCATGTCTTCTCATGGCCTTTCCCTGCGTATTTCCCCTCCCTCTTTTTTCTCTTATAAGAACATCAGTATTGGATTTAGGGCCCATCCTGAATGTAGGATGATCTCATCTCAGGATCCTTAACTGCATTACATCAGCAAATAATATGCTACTTCAAAATAAGGTCATTTTCATGGTA
>PVHX01024935.1:0-23173 GCA_004024805.1 Geosciurus inauris | reverse complement strand
GATTTCTAGATCTTTCTTAAAGTAATCTTTTGCTACTTGTAATTGCTCTCTTATCTCTTTGTTCGAATGATCAATGGTTGCCTTTATTTGCTCTCCTATTTCTTTGTTGGATTGATCAATTTTTGCCTGTAATTGTTCACTTATGTCATTCTTTAGTTCGCTGATCATTTTAATTATGTACATTCGGAATTCTTTCTCTGACATTTTATCAACTGTGCTGTCAATGGATACTGTTACACTTGTATCCAGGTTTATTTGGGGCACTTTCTTCCCTTGTTTTTCATGTTGATTGTGTGTCTTCCTTTCTTGAAATACCAGTCTGAGTTATTGCAGCTTCTATCCTATAATCTTGTACTGACACTCCAGATTACCTGTGTCTCACCTTGGAGCTACTCCTGTTCTCCCAGTGTCCCCAGATGGGCACTACTGTCACTAAAGTTGGTGGCGGAAGTAGTGGATGTACCTCTAGAGTGCAGTGGGACTGGCCCTGGCTGGGCTTCTGAGGCAGCCCCTGAGGGCTGTTTTGGCCCTCTCTTGCACTCCTGCTGGTGAACAGGAACTCTGGAGCGGAAGTAGAGGCTGGCTCAGGTCTCACGTAGGCAGAGTCACAAGCTGGAGAGTTTGTGCGCGACCCTTACTGTGAGTATGAGCTCCCCTGGGCTTAGAAGCTAGCAGGCTCTGGTCTGCCTTCAACTGGGCACCCCTGGCATTCCCACTGGAACTCTGGAGCGGAACTGAGGCAGGCTCAGAGCGCACCAGGGTGGGGCCTCTTCACGCTGGGGTCTCTGGAGGCCACTCTTTCCCTGGGTGTACTTTCCTCTGTGGCTGGTAGCAATCAGACTCTGGTCAACCCTTAGTTGGACACCCATGGAGTTTCCTGAGGGTGGATCTGGGCCCTCTGCAGCTCCTGCCAGACCCCGGGAACTCTGGAGTGGAACTGGGGCAGACCCAGGCTGCCCTTGGATGGGGCTGCCTCGCGCTGGTGTCTCTGAAGCGACTCTTGCCCTGAATTTGGGCTCCCCAGTGGCTAGCGGCTGAGGCTGTGTGTCCATGGGAGCAGCTGCTAGGGGCCCTGCGTGGTTGGGTGGGCGCTGGAGCCAGGAACCCCGTATAGAAGCAGGCCCCGCCCGGGGCGAGCCCTGGGCTGGGGCTCTGAGCCGCCGCGGCTGAGCTCCGCCACTGCTTGCTGCCAAAGACGCTCTGCTTGTGGCAATGGCTGCTGCCTGGTGGCCCTGCTTACACGCGCAAGTGAAATTCCTGCCGGGGCAGCTGTAGGATAATGTCCAGAAGCTGGCTGGGAGATGGTATTTCCCCTACTTCAATCTCTGGCTCTGAAGAGACTGACCACAGCGTCTGCCTAGGCCACCATCTTGGAACCGCCCCCGAGATTTACATTTTGGTGAGAGCCCTGGACGTGTGTGCATATTCTGGCTGCACTAAAGGAATGCCTTAATTCACTGGGAACATGCTTTCTTTCTAATACTTCCATAGTAGAAATTAAAAATAAACTCTTTTGGAAACATTTTATGTAGTGTTCTCTGTTGCTTTGTGTCTCCTTTGAAATTGAGCATTGAAGGAATGCAGTATTTTAATGACTACTCTGCCAATATGTCTATCTAGAAGTCTGTTGCTATTTCTGTCTTCATTAAAATTTTTGTCCCCAAGAAAGGCAGGACTACAATTTATTTTTCTAACAGATGGTGTTAGTGTAGTGTATTCTTAGTTATCAAAAATATTCTTGTAGCTTTCAGATTTTGAATTGGTGAAGATTCAGGATATGCTTGCTGAATATCCTGAATACTGCATCGGCTGCAACTGAAAGCACACAAAATGGAAAGATGTGTATGTACACACAGGATCTAGGACACATCCAACTGGGCTGCTTGTGACTAGATGACTTTGTGTTTCTTGTGCTTTTCTGTTTCCTGTACTGTACATATTAACTTTTAAGAAATGCAAAATATTCAATCAATACCATTATATTGTACCCATACATAGATTTTATAACTGTATTTTTAATGTGCTTTAAATATTTGAGGTTTAAATCAATGCAATATGTTTTAATTATTGATATTTATTAAATCAATGCAATATGTTTTAATTATTGATATTTATTTTCAGAAGCTTTTTTTTGCATTTCTTTCTTTCTCTCATTATCTTGATGTTATTATAACACCTTTCACACTGTCTTCTCTATCAATCATATTCCTGAATGTGAAGATATGCAGCTCAGTTAGAAGAGGCAAAAAGAAAGTCATTTTCTTTAGCAATGGAGTGAAATGATGTGAAGTGTAAGTATGATAAGTAATTCCATACTTTATTGTTGTATATTTTAATATAAATTTTTATTAAACACACAAACATCTTTCTGTAAGGAGTGTCTAATGAAGAAATGTGTTGAGTTATTTAACTATAAATGCTTAGAACAAGAATTGTTATTAAATCATGTTAATTAAAATCTCAGTGGAAGAAAAGGTTACAAATATACTTTTTTTGTAAAGAACACTTACATATTTAAACCCTAAAGTTCAATAAAATGTTTTCTAATTTTTTATGTCCAAAATACAATATTTGTATTCAGTGAATCTCATATGAACCTGAATACTAAACTGAATATTTTAATCACACACTTTAAAGAGAAAACTGTAATGTATTAAAATATTTTGCTAATTGTCTACTTGTTTTTCTGGGAACACGCCTTAGCTTTGGACTGATGCCATGTGCATGTGATGTTGGGCACTCTACTCAGCACCAAATTACTTAGCTCTACAAAGTACTGAGAGCAAGAAACAGCACAGCATCTACAGCAATATCCTAACAGTGGTCTCATGACTGCCATGCACAACTTTTAATGCCCAAGTCTCTCCACATTTGGGTCATAATCAAAAGACATAAAAATGAATTAGCACAGGCCATTGACCATAATATTCAGAGAACTCATCAGCTCTCAGATTCCTTCAGTTTTAGTACATAGTTATTTATGCTTTCCTCATCCCCTGGGATACAAGACTTTTTCCCACTCTCAAAAGAAACTGACTCTCAAATTCCAGTTTTATATTACTTAACATGCAAACTCAATTCCTAGGTACAGTTAATTATTATGGTTATAGTTCATGCGTGAATTCTATTTTATTTGCTTCGGTTACATGTAATCTTTTAACTATTTCCTAAGTTAATGTTGCAAGCCCAAGATTCAAATTGCCCCACTTTTCTGAGTCTACAGGAAAAAGCAAGAAATCAGCTTATAACCAGTTTTTCTATTTAGAAATTCAAGTACCCAAATGTTAAAATATAAAACAACTTTGAGCTTTTAAAATACTATATGGTCCTTATAATAATAATGCTTTAATAATAAGTTATTGTGATTTTATTTTGATCTTATTTGAAATGTTTATTTTTATATATTTATTTTAGAACAAAACTATGAAACTACAAGTATAATGTATAAGTTTTTTCTCAAGTTATTTTGATTATATGTCTACATAAACTTGGCTATAACAATGTCTTTAACTTTTGTAATAACTTTCAAAAGGCTTGTAAATGCTTCAGAAAGTTTATTTTCTTAAATGCTTAAAGATAAATTACACATTACTTTTCAGGTGGAATTGTGTGAATTAAGCTAAGATAAAAAGACTTGTTCTTGATTTTCAAACAAAATACTGTGTAGCACACCAAAAAATGTTGGTAAAAATATCTCTTAAATGACAATAAAGATCACACCCTAAATGACAAAATATATGAAAATTCAATAAAGAACAGAAAAAAAAAAGTAACATCAGGGTGTAAGTCTAAAGAACTAAGAGAAGGCTGATATTGGAATTTGCCCTGAATTAACTGCCAGTACTTTCCTGGCTTATCGCCTGGGTTTTAATGGGCCACATGTCAGGAACAGGAGGCAACTCCTGATGCCCTTGAAGGGTGAGAAACTTGGATATGAGAATCCTGAAAAAGATCAGATCTAAACAATACATCATATTAAAGGGGAAAAAAAGGAAGAAAAACTCATCTAATAGATAAAAACTGAAGAAACTTCCCAAACATGGCCATAGCTCCATGAAGTATAAGGAGAAAGTTGAATGAAATGTATTTCATATAACTTATTTCCCCTAAAGCAAATAGTCATTTGTTTGAGTTCAGCATTCATGATACTTTCGTGATCTGAAAATAAGCCAAGAAAAAAGCACAAAGTAGTTCTTCATTGGCAGTGCTTCTAGGCATACACTAAAAGTAAATTTTTTAAATCCTATCTGAAGGAAAAAATAGTTTAAATGCAAACCACCAATGATATCTACAGATAGAATTTCAGTGAAAAACAAGTTCATAAGAAAAAATATTCTGTACATACCATAAAGTAAATCACAATGAGTTAAACTAGAAGAAAAATAAACTGCAGATTCAGACCTATAACTAATATGAAATTATGGTCTGCAGAATATAACATAATCATTAATGTTTAAAGTAATTAAGTATAGATTTTTTTAATATGTGGAAAAAGCAGGCTAGACAATGGAAAATTGAGAATGATAATACAAAAAAAAAGTAATTTGAAAACAGAAGAACAAACAATGAGTAGGTCAGTACTTTTTCCTCTCATGGAGGACTAATTGTTTTGGACCATCCTCTTGCTGAGAACAAAGACAAAGATGATCAGGAATGAAGGATGAAGAAAAAACTATATGTGATTTCTATGGCTCAGGTATGGCTTAGATGTGTTCCCCAAGGATTCATGTGTTGGAGGCTTGGTGTCAGCATGGCAATGCTGTGAGGTGTTAGGACTTCTAAGAAGTGGGGTTTAGTCCAGGGTAATTAGGTCTTTGGGGGAATAGCCATCTGAAGGTATTCACATAGTCATCATGGAACCTTAGCTAGTTCCCAAGAGACAGGTATGCTATCAAAAAAAATAAGACTGATTTCTCCCGGCTCTGTGGCTTCCTGTCTCACCATTTTTCTTTCCAGCATTCCTTCCAGGATGCCATCTGCCCTGTCATGATTTATATATATATATATGTATATGGTGAGGAGGACCCTCACAAAGGCCAAGTCAACTGAGATGGCCAATCTTGAACTTTCAACCTCCAAAGTTGGCAGTTAAATAAACCTATTTTCTTCAAAAAGTTCTCATGATCAGTATTTTGTTGTAACAATGAAAAATGAACTAATACAGTATTTGAGAGCTATCCAAGTAACAAACCTTTGAGAGGATAAACCCTGTAGGGAAAAAAACACGAGAGAAGTAGCCCAGCATGAGATACTGATCTCCCTGCCAATGGATATTGCTTTTTCACAAAATGGCATAACCAAGGTCAGGATTCTCGGAAAACACTGGATTTCAGTTCCCATAAAGGAACAGGAGATATAAATCAATAAAATATTTGTTTTACTTCTGTATGGTATTAATACCAGGGTAGACATATATATCAAGAAACTGAAAAGAAATCTAAGAAATGAACTCATAAATGTGAGATCTGACACCTGTTATTGTTGGTATGGTACTCAGTAGACAGAGGCTAGAAAATCTAGTGAATGGTGATGGGAAAATTGAGTCATAAAAATTGGTTTGTTATCTCACTCCTAGGCTTTGTAACATCGGGGAAATGACTCTCAAAATACCTTCTTAATAATACCCTTGGACTTACTGCAATGAACTCTAACTTCTATTAGATATCTTTTTATATTTCTTAAGGATTATTAGCATACCATGCCCAATGTGAAAAACAGTTTACGTATGGATCAAGAGCAAAACTTAGTATGGCAACATTTAAAATACATGGAACAAAATATAGAAGTTTACCTGGGGATCTTAGGTAGTAAATATTTGGATTAGATATAAAATTTATGTTGATATTTGTACATTATAATTATGCATATTGGTGGGATTCATTACAATATTCATACAGGCCAAATCATTTAATTTAATGATTAAATGATCATTAGGAATCAGGGTGTCAAACACTTCTTAAAATGAGACACAGACTACAAAATATAAAGAGAAATGTGATAGACTTGACAAATTTAAAATAATCTTAAAAGACTGTATAAAAGGAGTAGACAAATAAGTCACACAGTAGGAAAAGATACTTGTAATTATAGTAAGCAGATTAGTAAAGGAATGAAATTTATAGTAAAGTGACAACTCTGTACAAAAAGGAATAAAAAACAAAACAAATGTTTCATCCTTTTAATTTCATTAATAATCAGTAAATGCAAAATAAAACCACAAGTACCATTTCACATGTGAACAATTAAGTCCTATTTCACATTCATAAGCTCAGTAAAAGTTAAAAGGTCTGAAAATTATCAGTATTATCAATAACATACAGTAGTAGTTGGGATGCATCTATTGCTAGGACTATAAATTAGTTCCAAACAATAGATGGGGGAAAAAATTTTGTGTAGTAGCTATGACAGTTGAAATCACATACATCCCATGACACAGCAATCCTGCTCCTAGTTATATACCCAGTAGAATTGTGGATTGGACTTTGCATAATACAGAACAAGAAAGCCTCCCAAGTTTCATAAAACTATTTAATAGAATCCCAGTTTTAGTGCTCCCTGCCTCCCAGCAGGTCTCATGCTAGAAACAGTGTAAGAAATGGTGATACCCACCACTGCTTCAATTATGTAAATTTCTGTGCAATAATACTTGCCAGCAAGACCAATTTTCCTGAACTTATCATGGTATTCTTCTAATTTCAGCATCCAACTTCATATCATTAAAAAGTTAAATACATATAGCAAAATTTCAGCTCCAGTGTATATGCTATAGAAACATTTTCACAGGTTCATCCAAGCTGGCTTAGTAACAGCAATGACTGAAAATAGCATTAAGGATCCATAATAATGGAGTGCCTTAAGTTATTGTTATATATTCCTGCTTTGAAATACTTTGCAGAGGTGGAAATGAACACAGTTAAGTTGATGAGTCTATTTAAATGAAAACCATAATCTGTAAAAGGGAATAATAAGAATATTCAAATTACAGACCAATACACATAGAAGGAATCCTACTCGATGGTTATGGTTTGGATACCAGACGGCCCCCACAAAGCTCCTATGTTAATGCAGAAGGAGAAATGATGGGATCATAAAAGCTGTACCCTAATTGGTTCATCCTAGTTTTAATTAACTGGCTGGGTGATAACTGTAGGCAAGTGGGGCATGACTGGAGAAGGTGGGTCACTGGGAGTGTTCCCTAAAATGATTCACCTTCTCTGGAGTTCCTTTTCCTGTCTTTCTGCTTTCTGGATAGGGTGAATAGGACATTTTCTTCTACCAAACCCTTCTGCCATGATGTTCTGCTTTACTTGGTCCCAAAGCAATGGAAACAACCCACTGTGAACCAAACCTCTGAAACTGTGAGCCAGAATAACTTTTCCTCCTCTACGCTGCTTTTTACTATTTTGGTCACAGAGATGAAAAGCTAACATAATTAATTTGCTCAAACTTTTTAAATTAGCATAATTAAATTTTTATGTTGTTTGTTTATTTTAAATTAAGTTAAGGAAAATACAGTAATTTTAACTTCTTAAATTCCTTGGAAAAATGAGCAGAGTGAGAATAAGAGGCAAAATATGGGGCTGGGATTGTAGCTCAGTGGTAGAGAGCTTATCAAGCATGTGCAAAGCCCAGGGTTCAACCCCCAGTTAAAAAAATGATGAAAAAAGGAAAAGGAGGCACGACATGTGCATAAAAATTAAACATGATTAGGTTTATTTCTTAAAGTTGGTGGCTTCTCATAAATCAAATCCATTAACTCTTGCTAAACCATAGTCTTTCAAATGTATTATATATTGAGCTGTGGGAAATACGAAAACTCTGCTAATCTCAAATTAGTTTAATGTGATTATTTCTTGTCAACATAGCTCTATAAGGCAGCAGTCTTATGACTAGATGATATTTTGGCATTTCTGAATGATCTGATATAAGTATGCTGCTTATAAAACTATAAATTTAGACTTTGTTTATCAATATATATTTATATAAAAATACATAAAATGTACACATGTATTACTTTTTTTTTAACTTTTGAAAAAAAATATGCTTTCCAATTCTCATCCTCTACACCATGTGCAAGGTAACTGAGTTAATAGCATGCACAAATGTGTGCAATTATCTTGGTTTAAAGGACATTTAATTTCCAAGGAGACAAATTCACATCCTCTACAATGCATTTTTTCGTTGTCATCCTGTGTATAAGCACAGCTTATGTTTGAGAATGGTTGTTGATGTTAATGATGAAATCTTAATGTAATGTTTTTAATTTCAAGCTTCATATCTATGGATTAAGTGTTCTCCTCTCAAGGAAAATAACATTACGCAAAGAATAATTTCTCATTAACGTATCTGAATATTAGAGGTAGGCAAGAACCTCTCATAGGAATATTGAACACCGTCAACTGTGACAAAATTTGGACTGGAGTTACTACTGATATCTTTAGAAACAGAAATTTTTATGGATAGCTTATCAAGAGGAAATTAGTTGCAAATAAAATATACTGGAATAAGTATTGTCACACAAAATGCCTCTATATAAGCAACAGGCTCTTTTTAGGAGGAGGTCTACTGATTATATTTGACTCCTACAATGTTTAGAACAATTTTATTAATGATAGTTGCCTTATTAAATTTCTTATTGATTAATTTGTGATTCAACATCAACTAATGTCCTGCTGATAGATGCTCACAGTTTTAAACTATCAATTACATGAAAAAACACATTCAAATAAAAACTTAACAGTGGGAGATAAATATAAAATAATGAACTATATGCAATCACACAATATCATTGTACTAAAATAAAAGAAATTTTCAAAAGTAGTAGGCATATAGTTCACTACTTAGATTTCTAAGCTATCTTTTTTTCCAAATAACACAACAAATGATTTGGCACTTAGATTTTGAAGAGAGTTATAAATGAATAAAAATAAAATACTTTACATAAAGGCCAAATGTGATGCAAAAGGTCAAAGATGCCTGATGTTTCTCTAATGCTAACAGTAAAGAAATATAGTTTAAGGATAAACAAGATATAGGAGTAGAAAGCTCAGACTATAAATTTGGTATGAGATTAACTTTCATAATTTTGTCATGGCTAAAATGAAATATTCCATTGAGTACATAATTTATGTTTAAAAGTTTGCCATACAGATTCAGCAAAGTTCTACATATTTTATTTGCAAATGATAAATAAAATTTTAAAAGGACACTGTTAACATTAATTATTAATAATATATCTTAACCAATAATGGAGCAATTTTAAAATCAGTAGGTAGAGGGAACTGAGAATGACTACAAAAAATGGTCTTTCTTACACACAATACCTTTTAGTCTTCTTAGAATTAATTGTGTACAGGGGTAATCACTTAAAGCAGTTTGGTTTTAGAATGTTAAATGTTATTGATCTCAAACTATAAATCAGTGACTAGAGAATAAATTATGTCTCCAAAGTAAAGCAAGCTTTTAAAGTTTGCATAGGTTCAGTGCATATCTAAATTAAAAGAGCTATCATAATGCCATTCTAGTACACAACCACTGAAACAACCCACATTTTATAATAGACAGTAAAGGTTAATATAAACAAAGGTGGAAGGATAAGCTTTGATATATTTCTTTGGGGTTTCAACAAGGAACTTTTATTCCTGGGTTTGTTTGTAGTGTCTTATAAGCCTCAACCCCATCTGTATTCAAATGTTCTTAGCACATGGCTAGAGGGGTCAAGATAATATATTTCTTTACAATATTTCTGTCCATGCATTAAGCTGAGATTCTATTTTGCCCATAATTGTTACAGAGACTTGCCTTGAGCCATGACTGTTCACTTGGGCCTGTAGCCTATCTCCATTGCTCCCTTAAAATTTGAGACATTCTTACCTAACTCTGTCCATAGACATGTTGATCATTTAAGAAGCATCTATCTAAAAGCTGATAAGACAAAGTTGAATATCTCTAGATTTATAGAACCTCTCAAGGCTGAATACATGAAAACAAAAGTAACCAAGATATATTCAGGATTCCAGCAAGAGTGAGTCTCAGACAGATAACCCTTTCATTAGAACCAGGAAGCTGAGTCTCAGAAAGTTGAGACTATAAATCTGATATGAGATTAACTTTTCATAATGTCCATGCCCTCCTAAGTGAGAGTAATCATCTCATGATGAACTGAATTCCCCTCCCGCAATAAGAATTGCTCAGAGCCCGCAAAACCTTGAGAAAATGATCAAGCAGATCATAGTTTGACCAATAATGCTAGACTATACATACTTATTGCCCCTTATCATTTTTTTCTTTTTTGGCGGGGGGTGCTGAAGATTGAACTCAGGGTCACTTGACCACTGAGCCACATCTCCAGCCATATTTTTTTACTTTTTAAATTTAGATATAGGGTCTCTCTGAGTTGCTTAGCACCTCATTTTTGCTAAGGCTGGCTTTAAACCCAGTGGGATTACAGGTATGTACCACCACACCTGGCCCCTTCTCCATTTTAAACCTCAGCTATATAACCTGAAGCTCTTATCACTATCCTAAAGACTAGAGTTAGGATGCAGGTCCTCAATTTTCTTCACAGTGTGGCCACACTGAATATCAACTCCTTACTTGTTTCCTATCTCTCTTCCCAGTCCCAATTTATTTTCGAGGCTGAATCTGGTTTAGTGGAACCCACAGAGCCATGTCCTTGGCCTGAAACTCTGGTTAGAGAATTGATTTTCACCTTAAATTCTGATCAGTGTAATTAGCTCATTATATCAAAGTACAAAATGAGTTACCGTCCAATATTCAACTTGATTTCCTGAATTGATCGATTTGTACATTATTTGAAAAATTAATGATAAAGTACTTAGAAATTCTTATACTTATCCTTATAGAATTTACATTTCTCATAAGTAAAGTGAAGTGAAGATAAGAGTATAGTTCGAGTGCATGTTCTATTGAGAAATCCATGGGCTTCTTATATTTGTTTTGTTGTTGATTGTTTTATTTTTTAGTGAATGTAGAATTTATAAATGACATTCTAAAATATTTACACAATGTATGGTATATCCTGCAATACTGGCTTTTACTCATGAATGGCTAGGTATTTGAGAGCTAGCATTTCATTTTTTGTTTTTATTCTTATGCATGAGTGTTTTTAAAACATTTATAAATTTTGTTTTTGTTAGGCATAAATAATCAAATATTTCAGAACTAAGACTTTTTTGGTCTTATCAAATAAACTAAATTTTGTAGATACTTTAGAACATACAGTATTGTTAGAAATGTTAATAAGTGTCTTTGTTTTAAAGCTGAACCACTATTGAGAAAAAATGAAATTTATTTCTCTTTCTCAGAAATTTATAAAGATTATTAGCATCTATTTAAAAATTCAGGAGTTTTGCTGGTGGAGATTGAATTCTGTTGGTTTATATCAAGAAGATTTATTAGGAAGAGCAAAATTAATAACTTTTTTCCCTGCAGAATGCCAATTAATACCTCAAAAAACAAAGAGTTTCTTAGGAACATAATAAAAGCATGAAAATACTTATTTATATTTTTATTAAATGCTAAGAAAAGATGCTAAATCAAGTGGAAGCATCACTTCAGGACACTAACAAGTCTTCCTTCCCTCAGTCATGCTGATTTTCAGCCTTGCCCCTTGCCAGTATTGACTTTGACTCCATTTTGTGTGGAAACCAAGAACGCAATCAATGGTAATATCAGATCTCATTACTTATTTACTTCATATACAGGATAAAAGCAGCCATCTTTAACAAAATAAGCAAAATGTAAATATTACCAATAGAATGTATATGTACATTGAGTATTTATATTATGCAATATACAAAATAAAGAAAATTAATTTTATCAAATGTATCTCTTACAACTTTGAAAAGAAGAAAAGGAAAATATGCTATTAAGCGTTTTTATTAGTAGCAAATTATTATGATAACCTCTTCATTATAGTAAGACTTCATTAAAGTGTTCTTTCATAACCATATATTATACTTTATGATAATTTTATGTCACTTTAGAGGGAATTAAATTAATGATTTAATAATACCTTTAACCTTCCTGGAGTTAGTTCTGCATGATAAACAATATAATAACTGTATTTAAATGCATCCTTTTAATTGGCCATCACATTAATTCTTTTGTAGAGTAATAAATTGGACAAGCCATTCTTATTATTTGTTCTGTGTACACTGCAATTACATTTGCAGCATGTTTGAAATTAATATAGACTTAAATTAGCATTGTTACACTAAATTAAATTGTAAAATACCTAACCATAAATGCCTGGCTCTGACATTGTACCCTTAATTCAACAGTATTTCTCATATAGGCCAACTATGTAGTCCTACAGAGTTGGCATGCTCTCTAGCTGGATAAGAGATAAAGCTGAGATGTAAATCTTAAAAAAAAAAGAAAGAAAAATACATAACACATGAATACTAGATAATTATATGTTTATTTGGAAATCTGACAGCTTTTTCTGGGGAAATGATTTTAACAAAGTTTGGGATAAAGACAGAGCACTTAAATTTCTTACATTTCAGCAGATTAGCAAGAATTGTATTTTTAACTAACTGCATAGGAATTAAAGTTTATTAACTAAACAAGCATAAGAAAGTCTGATATAGGTGAGTGATAGGACTTCTAATGCAAAGTACTACTCTACTAAAGGGCATTACTTCTTTATTTGATTTAGAAAACTGGGTTTATTAAAGTAGGATGAACATAAGAAATGCAAATGATTAAATCTCTAAAAAATAGAAAAGATGAAATTCACCTATAATCTTTTCTGAACATATAGGTATATGAAAATCCTTTTTTGTAAAAAATAATTATTAATGAAATATATAAAGAATGCAGGACAAGAGAACATTAAATGTGAAATCATATTAAGATACTTTTTTTTATTGTTTTCAGGTTGAAATGTAATAGAAATGTGTATGTTCAAATTCCTAACTTCCAAAGTGATGGTATTAGGAAGTTGGGATATTTGGGAGAGACATTAGGTTATGATGTCAAAGCCCTTAAGTGGAATACGAAAAAAATATGTTAGGGAGGTGGCTAACATGTTCCTTCCCCACATAAAAAGATGCCTTCTGTGAGCCAGAAAGTAAGCCTTCACCTGACACCCATTTACTGAGGCCTTGATCTTGAACTCCCCAGTCCCCAGAAGTATAAAAAATAAATTTTATTGTTCATAAGCTACACAATTGATCGCATTTTGTTATAGCACCCTGAATGTACTAATACATTTATTCTATATAAAATAATCATGTTATCTACCATCCAAATTAAGCAATAGAACAGCACTAAAATGTCACCCATACCATGAACACCTTGTGTGTCTGAGTGCAATTGCCTTACTCTCCCTCACCACAACAAACATAAACCAGTAGTCTAAAGAGGGAGTTTATAATTTTCCTTCTTTTATTATAGTTTTAGTAATGTGTATGTGTATATGTTCCACATACATAGTCTTTTGGTTTCTTTAATTGTATAAAATGTTTCCACGATTTCTCTTTTGTTTTCTTTTTCTACTACATATTCTGTTTATTTAATACATATATAGCTGCCAGAAACAGTAACTAGTTCAATATTTTTCACTTCTGAATTACAACCCAGCATATGAATATATAGCATTATCCATTTTCCTACCCATTGACAGCTCTTTTACTTTTTGTTTTTCAGCATGTGAAAAAAAATGTTATTAATGTTTTCCACATTTCTTCTGAGGTATGCATTTAATAACTCTCTAAAGTTGTGTGTAATACTGGAATTCCTGGATAGTAGATGAATATTCTTTAACTTTTCAAATACTGTTCCATGTTTTCTGAAACAGATTTACAAATTTAAACAATGCTGTCATAAAAAAAATAATTGAACTCGGGCACTCGACCACTGGGCCAAATCCCCAGTCCTATTTTGTATTTTTTCCATTTAGAGACAGGGTCTCACTTAATTGCTTAGTGTCTTGCTTTTGCTGAGGCTGGCTTTGAACTTGTGATCCTCCTGCCTCAGCCTCCTGAGCCATAATCTTTTGAATTTTATGTCTATGTATCTTATTTTAGCTCTATTTCCATTTTACAATTTTTTTAGATAGCTAATTTAATAACTACCTTAATGATTTTAGAAATCATCTATTTCAATTTCATGTCTCTAATGAATGTATATTTTAGAAAATATGCTAAGTATTTATAATTTCATATTAGCTACTAATTCATTTTTGTCAGCATTATTCTGTGTATATTTAATAAATTCAATATGTTTTTTATTATTTTAAAAAGTCATCTATGGATGGAAGATCCAGTAACAACTATATCTGGGATAATTTCAAACACATTATTTATTACTTAGAAACTTAATTCCTCAGATCCTACCTTATATAAGAGACCCCCCACAATAATGATTCTCCACTCAATCATTTAAATATCTACCGAGGTATGGGAAAGTTCTTACATTAATCCTTTTGTTAATATTGGTGTAGCTCCCCAAGGAAAAGGTGAACAAAATATTTCTAATAGATAATTTGTTTCTAGAGTAATCAGAGTTTAAAATATGTTTGTTTGTTTTTCCCTGTAAAACCAGCTCTCTGTTGTTTCTCCTATAAGATTTGTTTTCCAGAAAATTTCCCTCCATTAAAAAAAGTCTGTGATAAATCACATAGCAATGTGTACATCATCTATGAATGTCTAACTCTGACTTCCAAAGGAATGAGATGATCCTTAGATGATATCCAACCTCCTTATTTACCAAACAAGGGAATCTGGAATTGGAAAAATAAAATATTGAATATTTGTAAAGAATATAGACATATACTATCTTTGGAGAAAGTCTAGATAGTAATGGAAAATATTGAAGAATTTTGAAATATTATAATATCTTAATGAACTTTTCATCAGAAGATAACATCAAAGAGTTGTAAGACAACCCACACACAGGGAAAAGATATTTACAACTCAGATAACTGACCAAAAACAGTATTCAAAGTATATAAATAATTGCTTCAAAGCAATTAGAAAATAGCACATATAAGCATAGTAGAATTTAACAGAGGAGAACTTTGGAATGTTCAACAAATATATGAAATATCAAAACATTAACATTAAGTATTTTTATAATAAGAACATCCATGAAAAAAAGCCTAGGTCTTCATCAAACACCAAATCTTCTGGCACCTTGATCTTGGACTTACTAAGCTCTAGAACTATAAAAAATAAGTTTTTATTTCTTATATTCTTCCCACATTATTTTGATATATTTGGTATTTTGATATATTAGTCAAAACAGACTAAGACCTTGTGTTTTGTGAATTCCATTTAACTTAGTTCAGAGTATTGCACTCTCACTGAATTAATAGCATAATACTATCTTTTTTTAAAATAGTGATGTAGATTTGGACAATTGACAACTTAATAGATAACTATAATGATAAAGTATTAAGATAAATTATAGCAGAAATTAATATTGCTGTTTCATTGGCCACAAAAAAAGATGGCCATTCTTTTTGCCAGTTGCTACAATAGCAATACTAACAATTACCAATGATGAAGCAGCTGCTATAAAGTAGATATTATGCTGAACATTTTCATACATTACTAGCTTCATATAAATGAAGATAATTTATAACCTTAATATTAGCATTAATACTAGCAAATAATCACACAACACTACTCTGTACTAAGAAAAAATTCTAAGTACATTATGTAAAATAGCTCATTTAATTTTCGCAATAAGCCTATATGTTAGTTAGGCACTGATATTATTGCTATTTTCCAGAATAGAAAACTAAAACAAAGAGAAGTCAACTCTTTTGTTGAAAGTTATGTAGAAAGTTAAGTATCAAATCCTAGAAACTACAGTCGTTGAGAAGTATAATATTTCTGGTACAAGCACAGTTGAGGATCTGCCTTCTGAGTAATTAAGTCAATTGCACAATAGTCAACAGTAGTAAATTAGAACGTGAGTCTAGGTTTCTCTGACTCAAAGACTGTGTTTTTTCTGCTTTGTTGTATTATGAGACTAACCCATATAATATTGAATGAAATGTTAGCACTGTTGTATTCCAAAATATGAATAACTAACTGCTGAGGTGTTGCAACATACTCTGAACTCTGCTAGATATAGTAAAAAATACATATGAATGAAAAACTAATAATAAAACATATTTACCAAAATCTCATGGTAGTAAGCATAACAGCAGTAAACAGTATGACACAATAAATGGTAAGAGAGAGATTGTTAGAAAGTTCTAAAAATATATGATAGTATCTCTACAGACAAGAAAAGTAAAGAGGCAAAAGAAATCCTTGAGATATTCAGCAGTCAAGACAAGTGTTACAGAAGGGATTAGGATTGAGCTAGACCCAGAAGGATGGTGTAGATGTTGACAAGCAATTCAAAATAAGTAAGAGAATTTTCAGAAATAATGAGAGTTTTTATTTACCTGGAGCAGAAAAAAAAATCATTTATGGAGTGAAGAATAAGTAGTTCGAATAAGTTGCTCAGGGGCAAATAAATGGAAACAAACGGTTGAAAGTCAAAAAAAAGAATTACTGCTTGAAGAAAAAGTAGGACATTATTAAAATCCTTGTGCAGAGGATTTACATACAGTAAATGTTCAGTAAATTAAAAATGTTTTTGCTAATCATATATTAGTTCCATAAAAATTTACAGAACAACTTCTCCATGTCTACTAGCTACTGATCACATATATATGAAATCGACTAAAGAAAGACACAGCTAAATTCACTTTTAACAAATAGAAACAAAGGAGAGAATCATTGTGCTGAAGTGTCTTTAGTTGGACCAAGGTTAGATTTAGCATTGCTAAATTTTCATAGATATGCATATGTATTTTATTATCTTCTAGTAAAATACTAGAATATACTTACATTTAAAAAACTTTATTTAAAATGAACATTAATTTTTGTTTGCTTGTTTTATATTATCCTTAGCTGTTTTTTCATAAGAAACTCTTTGTTGATTTTTAATAGAAAAGTCATCAAACTGAGAATGCTACAAAATTTGATTTTTTTGATATTACTAATATACTACAGACAAATAACAAACAGATCCAAATTCAATTTCTTCCTGCTACCACTGCTTTGGTTCTGTGGGAACTATACCTGAAATCATTGTCATTTCTTCTCTCAGGACTTAAAATGTTTACCCGGGAAGTTCTCAATCTTGAGTCATTTTGGTGAAACTGAAAATCAGATACAAAGAAAAGCAATATAGTCTTAGGTATATTAGACTTACCTTGGATTTTTTTTTTTTTTTGTATTCATTAAAGAGCACTCCTAAAATGGACATAGACATGAGATTTGTGTCCAGATTTCAGTTTGTTCCTTTTCAAAGTTGAACAGCTGCTTTATAAATGTCTATCCCTATTCACAGTAAGATGTTATGACCATATGGGCAGATGAGCTAAACCCCTTTACTATTGAGAAAACAAGTAGTTGCACGTGCCTATACATGCTAACATCTGTGTTTGCAGGGCAACAAAAGAATATTTGTGAATACCAAGTAGTCAATGTGTTTTTTTATGTGGGGTTGGATAGATGATGGCATAAGGAAGGGCTATTCTATGCAAGCAATATGTCAATCACAGTACCAATAATGTCTGCCCGGTCCTAACTAGTGAAAGCAGAGTACTTCAAGCTGAACCTGAGAGTGTTAGAGAGAGCATGAAAACAATAGTAGTATTTGCAAAAGCCAGCAGGAGGTTTATGCAGTCAGGTTCATTGCTGAAGAGATCATGTTTAAAGGAACAGAAAAGAGTTCTAATTTCAAAGATTGAATTACATGCTATGATTAAGTTAAAGGTCTGAGAGGATCAAGAACAAGAATTAAAATGTGTGAAAAAATACTGAAGAAGTACTGCAGAATCACAATAAATGAAGAATATATAGTAGACTTCCTTTTAATATAAAGCATTATATAATTCATTCAGATGGATGTGGTCACAGGCCTGTGAGTCTGAACAATGTTAACATAACTATATGAGCAATTTTGTGGACAGTTTCTACAGCTGTCTGTCACTACAAAGGAATGGGGGACAAAAATACCCTTTATTTTATGGGCTAGTGCATTATATTAGAAAAGTGACCTATAGGCAAGAGGCAATGTACTTCAACTTTATTTAGCAACATTAAATAAAAGTGTCAGTCAATTGAACTATCTATTTGACTAGGGAAATTGTGATAACTCAGAGCAAAACTTTATTTGTAGTCTAATAAAATAAGTTTAAACTTGGTGAATGGAAGACCTTGTTCTCACTTTAGCAGAGTGCATCATTGAGAAAAACAATGACAAGATCCTACCCAGGGAAATAACATAAATATACACAACAATGTTACATTGTTGTTAACTTGGTAGAAGCCTTGTCAGGAGCAGAAGTAGTCATAAAATCTTCATATTTAACTTGAACAATTTCAAATATACCACATATCCTCTGATTCATGTAATTGTACATGTTGTAAAACCATATTTTGAAAATGTACCCTCTATTATGTCATAAACCATAATAACTAGTTCATATTTTTATACGTTTTACCACCCATGGTTTTGTACTCTAAAATCATGATTGAAATTACACATTTGAGGGGATTTAAAGGGATATTTTTACAGATAACATTGGCTATTTTTTTTTATTCTTTAACTTTAGAAATCAACATTTGCAAAAGAAGCAACTTCAATATAATGAGAAAAAGAAAAACTCAGTTGACAATTCAAACAGATACAGATGATGGTGCAGTTGTGAGGCAGGAACCACACACTGACAAAGAATTTGAGAATATTTAGTTTATCCTAGGATCTCATGGGATGTTAGGATGATTGGGGTAGAGATGGACTTAGATTATCTCATCATATTTTTATCATTCACTTGTCCAGCATATAGTTATGAATGCACACTATGTGCTATACAATTCCAGGTGTTGGAAATAAAATAATATCCTGCATTCTTGAATGTGCAGTCCATTAAATAAAAATATCAAATAACAAAAAGCATTATGATGATAAAGAAAGAATGTATAATGTAGCATCATGGGTAACCAGAGATTTTTCTCAGGAAATGACATCTGAGTTGAAAAACTGGATGAATTAGAGAAATAAGGCACATCGTAGCTGTCTAAGGAAGGATACTCCAAGCAAAGAAAGCCAGAGCCAGAAAGGATCAAAGATGAATTCTCCTTCATTTGGAAGTATGGGCCTACAGGTGCCTTGATTGCAGATTTCTCACATCTAGACACATGGAACAATATATTTCTCCTGTTTTTAACTACCAGGTTTGTGGTACTTTGTTAAAGAAGCCCTACAAAGAGAACAGAGTACTTTTTTCTTTTTAAAATATATTTTATTTTCCAGAGTACTTTCAGGTTCACAGTAAAATTTGGTGGAAAACATGCACACTCCTACTCCCTTATCAACATCCTGCACTAGAATGGGACATTTGTTAAAATTTGTGGACCTAAATTGACAAACCATTATTAGAGTCCCATTATCATTATCCCCATTCTACATTGGGGATCTATTGCTTAAAAAGGGGTGAAGGTGCCACATGGGTTTCTCGATGAGTTGAAGTCCAGAGAGACGGAGAGGAGTCCCTGGGGAAGACAATATGGGGTCTCTCTGGATGGTGGTGGCAATCCACGGGGTCACTCATCCAGACCCCGGGGTGTAGGTAAAAATCTACTCTGCCCCAGTGAGACGCAGAAACACCCAGAGAGAGAAACAGGAACACCGGAGAGAGAAGCAGAAAACACCATTTATTCCAGAAAGTATAGAAGCTTAAATACACTCTTGGACCAATCAGGTCCAAAGGTCACAAACAAAGGGGTGCATTCTGGCAAGATCATATTCTGTTAGCATAGAATGGGGAAATATGGAAGGGGGGGTTGGAGGTATTGGAGAGTACTCCTACAGGGATCACTCTCGGTGTTGTGCATCTTCGGGTTTGAACACGTGTATAAATGACATGTATACACTAACATGGTGTCATACAAAGGAGCTTCATTGTCCTATATAATTCCTCTGAACTCCACATATTCATACTTCTTTCCTTCGTAACACCTGGAAAGCATTGATGTTTTGCCGTCCCCGAAGTTTTGCCTTTTCCAGAATGTCATGTGGCTGGATTCATAAGAGGATTTGGCTGTTGTGAAATAAATCCTGTTGCTACAAAATTCATGTGTTAAAGCTCTAACCCCCAATTGACTGTGATACAACCTTTATAATTAGGGATAAATAAGATAAGGTTGGGTATCCAATTTAATATGATTGGTAGCCTTACAACAGAAAAGTGAAAGATACAAGAAATTACACATAGAGAGAAAAGGATATGTAAGGACACAGCAGGATGGAGCCATCTGCAACCCAAGGAGAGAGACTCAGGACAGACCAAACCTGCTGACAACCTGACCTTGGACTTCTGGTCTCCAGGAGTGAGAAATAAAATTTCTGATATTTAAGCAATCCAGTTGGTACTATTCTATCATGTCAGCCCTAGAAGACTAATATAATGAAGAATTTTTGGATTGTCTTTCTTCACTCCATGTCTTTTTATAATTTGGTGGCTCATGTTTTTTAGGACTTAATAATATACCATTGTCTGAATGTATCTCTGCTCATCCATTCACTAATAGAAGGATATTAGTAAAGGATATTAAGTCAATTAATGTTTTCAAAATTTTGTGAGGAAAGCTGCTATAAATACTCATGCACAAGTTTTTGTGTCCACATGTTTTACCTCATTGGGTGAATGCCAAGGAGCAGAGTTGATGGATTGTGTGGTAAGAATATGCTTTGTTTTTGTAAAAATGGCTATTACTCAAAATGGCTGTGCAATTTTTTATTCCCACCAGTAATAAATGAGAATTTATGTTGCACTACAGCCTCACCAGCATTGACTTTTGTCTGTGTTTTGGATTTTGTCCATTCTTACACATTTGTAGTTGAATCCATTTTCATTTTTATTCATGGCTCTCTAATGATACACATTGCTGAGCATCTTTCCACATGCTGCCCTGCCATGTGTGTAACAACTCTAATGAGGAGTTACCTTTCTACTTTTTGTTTTGTGTATTTGCAATATTATGAGGATGCTTTGGAAAGGAAAAACAGGATCCTATTTCTGTCCTAAAGTATCATTTTCATTGCTTTATGATAAAGTGACCTAAGTGGGAGGAGGCATAGATTGTCAAAAGATGTAGCACACACACACACACATATATATGCATATATATTACATTAATTGATATCATACATATAAACTATATCATGCATGGAACTGATCACTTCTAACCACTTTTCTCACACACATCACATGCACACACAATTGGGTTTACTGTTGAATAAGATATATTGGCAAAAATATAAAAGCACTTAAAGGTAAGATGACTAAGATCTTCGTCTAAAACACTAGATAATTCTTGGTGCTACAATAAGTTTTGCAAAAAAGTATGGTAGGAGTAGATTGAAGAATAAAAGTCAACAATATTTGTTTCAAATTTAACCCTATTCATTTTTCACCTCCAGCTAGTTTACTTGGGAAACAGGTTACAGATGTTCTTCCTTCTTCTTACTGAGAATTAAAGAGTAACATGTAAATTAGCTAAATATTTTCTCATATTGGTTTATAGATCTATATTCACAATAAATTATGAATATCCTTCATTGAATTAATCTTCTTTGGAATACATCCCCATGACAAGGTTTCTCAACAATGACATTTGGGGATAAACAACGACTTGTTGTAGGAGATTACCTTGCACAATGAGGGATATTCAGCATGCTCTCTGCCCTCTCCATTCCACATGCCAGAAGTAACTTGGATATGTCAGCTGCCTCCAAAGCAGGGGCAAAATCATCCTTTTTGAGAGCTGTGGCTCTATCATAAACGTGAGAAAATTTCAAGATTACTAAAAGACTTTGGTTTTCAATTTATATTTCAAAGGATTTTGAAATGTTGAGTAACCACTGTGGGAAGGAAGGAAACACTGAGAGGACAGAATTTAACTTTGACAATAAAGTTATTCATTTTTTTCACATATTGCTCATCTAGGGAAGATTACCTTTGAAATATCTGCTGAAACCTTTGTCTATTATTTAATTGATTTTTTTTTCATTTTCTCATTGAGTTGTGTGTGTGTGTGTGTGTGTGTGTGTGTGTTATACGCCAAATGTAATTTATTTATCAACCATGTGGTTTGAAAATGTGTTTTCCCATTCTGGGAGTTGTGTTTCTTGTATTGATGATGTACTTTTAAGAACAAACCACTAAAAATGTGATGCAAAATCAATATACTTTTATTTTGTTTTATTTCTTTTGATTTTTATTATCTAATACAAGGTCATTAAAATGTACTCTATGCTTTTTCCCAAGATTTTTATCATTTTAACTCTAACATTTAAGTCTGTGATTCAGTTTCTTTTGTATAAAATATTCGTATGTGTTCAAATGTGTTCCTTTGTGCATAAAATGTAGTTGTAGTGGCATCATTTATTTAAAATATAGATTAGCTTTTATACACCTTATAAAATGTTAACTAGTAATGTTAACTAGTATTGTTATCAGTTTGACATAAAATATGCATTGCAAAATTGTTTCATTTTCCCCCGAATGTATCAATTAAACTTGTCTTAATATGCTCTCTAACATAGTAAAAATATAGAAAAATTAGAAGACAAAATGGTAGAATTTTAAAGTGACCATGTGAGTCAAGTATGTTGTCTTTGAAAGTACTTGTATTATTATGAACTTTCCTAGTATTATATATATTTTTATTAAGATGGTAAAATTAAATACAGCAGTGATCCTATATTGTCCTATAATCAAAAGCATATAATCAACCTCATGATTGATTTCAAATATAAACAATAATTATATTTAGAATATAGAGAGGAAATAAATATTTATTTACTCATTATTATATGTTACTACACAAAAATCCCTTTGCAGAGGCAGTCAGCATGTAAAATAAAGGTGAAACAACCCATGTGGGTATCTGGGGAACTAATGGGAATATGAAGAATTGAGATGGAAGCATCCTGGTTTGTTTGAAGAATGTGCCAGATAGACTATAAAGAATGAATGAGGAATATAACTAGGAGATTGCAGAGGTAATGGGGAGTTCAGTAACATTGAACCTTATGGATAAAGATCTTACTCCAAATGTGAAGAAAA
>PVHX01024934.1:0-23172 GCA_004024805.1 Geosciurus inauris | reverse complement strand
TATAATTTTGTGCAAAGTTAGAAAAATTATGATTGTAATAATTTTTTTTTCTATTTGCCTCAACAAATATTTTCAGTGAATAGTGTGTACAGCTTCTGAAAATTTGTTTTTTTTCTGTTATGTTTGATAACATGTATTTAAATGCAACTTTTGAGAAAAATAAATAAAAATTAAAATTAAAAAAAAAAAACAAAAAAAAAACAAAATAAAAAGGTATTCAGATAAAGGCCAAAATTAAGAAAGATACTGTCAAGGAACATAAAACATAAATGAGAAAAAATGATAAAATCCTTTATAGAAATTTGAGTAATAGAAAAATGGTCACCCTATAAAATGGGGACTAAAAAATTACAAATACAGAAACAAAGACTTATATAAGTAATTTGGTAGTCTGTAAGTAGTCATTATGTCATCATGTGACTTTTAATTTTTTTTTTAATTTTGGGCATGAATTTATCCAAAGGCAAAGATACGTTCACACAAGAAGAAGATAGTTTTGTCAGGCACCCTTCACCAAGTAAAGTCTCAACAAAATCACCCATGGACAATCAAGGTAAAAGATAGTATATTATCATATAAAATAAGCATCTAATTACTTAGAATAGTTTTCATAGAGTTCCTTTTAGTTTATTCTAGGCATATTTTAAGATTTCATAAAATACATAAAAAACTGTCTTAGCTCAAGCTGCTATAAAAGAAATACCTTAAACTGGGTGGTTTATAAACAATATCAATTTATTTCTCACAGTTCTGGAAGTTGGAAAATCTATAGCCAGCATGCTGACAGAAGGCGTGTCTGGTGAGTATTCACCTTCAGGTTTAGGAATGGTGCCTCTTTCTGTGTCCTCACGTGATAAAAGGGCCAAAGTGGAAGGGGATTCCTTTAATGAGAGCACTGATCATGTTCATGAGAACTGAGCCTTCATGACCTACACTTGCCAAAGACCCCACAACCTATACTATCCCAGAGTATAGATACTCAACATACTGAGCAGAGGAGATACAGATATTCAGATGAGAGCAAAAATTGATATAAAAATATACTCATAGAGTTCCCTTTCTACACTATCATAATCTCATTCCTCCTAAGATTTTATCATTTGTAGTCATAATCTATATATAATGTAAGTATTATCTAAAAGTTTTTATTGTGGCCTCTGTTTTTTACTCTTCCTTTTACTGTCAAATTTTCCACATCCTCTTGGCTCCCATCACCTACATTACTTTGTGTCAATGATATTTTAAATAGATAAAAAATATGCACCTACATACACACCCAGAACTTTCGGCAGAAATCCCCAAGTCAAATGCTTTTGCTTCATCTTTGGTATCTAGCATTTATTTTTACAACATTTTAGCAATACTTTAAGAACATATTTTAATCTAGTTT
Organism: Geosciurus inauris; assembly: GCA_004024805.1. Lineage (NCBI taxonomy): Eukaryota > Metazoa > Chordata > Mammalia > Rodentia > Sciuridae > Geosciurus > Geosciurus inauris. Next base: position 21,782 of record PVHX01024934.1, on the reverse strand, counting down.
TAGCTCCTGGGATTAGGTCATTTGGGATAGTCTTCTGTACCATCTGTATCCAAAATTACATTCCATCTATGTCAGGATGTATTAAAATATCATCATACAAATAATTTTGCATGGGTATTTTCATAAAAATAATATAGAGAATAAACATACATTTGATAACATGGGACCATCACCCTAACATGCTTTAAGGTTTTTATTTTTAGTGATTTATAAATTTTCTCCAGTTTTCACCCTTATCTAATAAATGTGAATGGCCACCTTAAGCCATGGATTATGAAATAAATTATGTCAACAATAATTTGTTTGCTCAGTAGACTTCAGTTGCAATGTCTTATTAAACTTCTTACCCTCTGGCTTCAAAATACAAGTTTTCTTCAATAACATGCTACTTTTATAACAAATATAATTTATGAAAAATAAATCTAATAAGCATTGTTTGGGGGAATTCAGTGACTTATGCACAAAACTTTGTTCTCTAAAACTATTCTTCTAAATGTATTATTTTAAATGTAGACTACAGATCAAATACAGAAATGAATATTTTGTCCAAAGTAAAATTGGTTGTGGTATAAGTCAAAATTAAGGAAGATGCTATCATAGGACACAGAACAAGACAAGAAAGAGAAAATGATGAAAGACTTTATGTAAATAGTAATAGACAAATGGCAACTCAATAAAATATAAGAAAAGTTATAAATACAGAAATAAAGTTTGGAGAGTAGTGTGTGAATAGTTGGAATATTCATGAAAATTTTATTTTAAAATTTTATTGTAGGTGTAAGTTTACATAAAAGCAAAGATACATTCATACAACATCAGGAAGATATTCCTACTAAGAACATCACACCAACTAAATTTCCAACAAAAATGATCACTTTATCACCATTTAAGAAAAAAGGTAAAAAAATTACATCCAAAATATTTTTAAAGTATCTAATTACCTAGAATAGTTTTGAACTATGTTTTTTTATTTACTTTTTTTAAACCTTACATTTTTATTTAACAATCTCTTAGGGAAGGCCTTGCATGTTTGAAAACGAGATAGTTTTAATTTATAGTTTTTACTGATAACATAGTATTTCATGGTTTAGAACACTTTACTATTGCATTAAAGAACATTGACCTTTTTTTTTACTATTAAATGTATCCAAATACATATGTTCTGATAACTGGTACATTTGTTCTTTGCAGGTAAAGAAAGCTCCAGGATTGAGATCCTTATTAAAATGTATATTTTTTTTAATATTAAAAGATATTTCCAATTTGCTTTCCTAAAGGCCTATTAAAATTAATACTTTCACTTGGCAATCTTGATGGAGTATGTTTTTCATTGCATAAAGATCTTTTCAAAACAGGTTGATTTGATTTGATTTCTGGATTTTGTTGAATGATAGCTCAACCTTGTTTTGATTTTTATTTCCATATTTGTTGGTGTTCTTCTACTACATATCTAAGCCCTGAACTTTTTTAAATTAATTTTTAACTGATGCATAAAAACATAAAAACTGTACATATTTTGGGGGTATCATGTAATGTTCTCATATTTGTACACATTGTGAAATATTTAATTAAGGTAAATGTACTCCTCAAACATTTGTCATTGTTTTATGGTAAAAGCATTCCTAATTTTTTCTTTTACTTTTTCGAGATATGCAGAATACAATTGTTATCTATGGTTATCCTTTTATGCCATAGTGCACCAGAACTTCTTACTCCTATCTAATTGTATCAATCTCCTCTGACCAATCTTTTCCCATCACATCTCCCTACCCCTAACCTCTACTCTGGTAATCCCAAGAGTAGTAGCCACCAGCCTCTGGTTTCTCTATGAGAAATGTTTTCAGATTCCACATATGAGTGAGATCAGTACTTGTTTTCCTGTCTTATTTCACTTAATATAGTGGTCTCTAGTTCCATCCATGTTGTTGCAAATTACAGGATTTCATTTTTTTATGGCTGAATAGCATTCCATTGTGTATAAGGACAACATTTGTTTTATCAGTTCATAAGGTAATGGACTCTTCAGCTGTTTCCATTTCTTGGCTATGGTGTATACTGCTCTAGTAAACACTGGAGTGTGTCTCTTCAACGTACTGAATCATTGTGGGTTTTTTGTTTTGTTTGGTTTTGTTTTTTGCTATACATCCTTGCCGGATCATATGGTAGTTCTATTTCTTATTTTGATTGATTGATTGATTGCAGTTCTAGGGATTGAGCCCAGGGCCTTACATAGCTAGGGGAGCACACTACCACTGAGCTATACCTTCTATCTCATTTTTAAATTTTTGTGGACCCTCCAAATTATTTGCCTAATGGATGTATTAACATACGTTCCTACAATAATATGCAGGGGATCCCTTTCCTCTGCACTTTTTACTGGCACTTACTATCTTTTATCTTTTAGATTATAGACATTCTTACTCAAGTGAGATGATATCTCATGGTTCTGATTTGTATTTTCTCAACAATTACTGATGTTGAGCATCTTTTCATATACCTATTGGCCATTTGTATGTCTTCTTTTGAGAAATTTCTTTTTTTATTGGTTCTTTTTAGTTATACATGACAGTAGAATTCATTTTGATATAATTGTACAAGCATGGAATATATCTTATTCTATTTAGAACCCCATTCTTATGGATGTATATGATGGTGGTATTTACTATGATATATTCATATAAGTACATGGAAAATTATTTTATATTCATTTCATTGACTTTCCTTTTCCTCCCTTTCAGATTCATTGCACTGTCTTTCCCCTCCCTTCTCTTCATTACCCTTTGTCTAATCTATTGAATATCTATTTTCCCCTCTCTCCATTTATTGTGGGTTAGGTTCCACATATCAGCAAAAACATTCAACCTTTGGTTTTAAAGGATTGGCTTATTTCACTTAGCCTGTAGTCTTTAGGTCCATCCATTTACTTGTAAATATCACAAAATCACATTTCTTTATGACTGAGTAGTACTCCATTGTGTATGTATACTCTAACAATAGAAGTGGTCCACGGACCTGGGAGGGGATGCTGGGGCTGCCAGTGCCAGAGTCCCTTGCTAGCAGCAAAGCTTGCCTTATGAGCACCTGAGGAAACATTCATCATCCACTCAGTGCCACCCTTTGTATTGTTAGAGTTGCCATATAGTGGGTACCCTAAACCTACCACCCCAAGCAAAGCTACTGTGCAGACCACAGATTGTTCCTTTACTTAGAATGCAAACTTGTGACACTGTGAAACTTTGCAGTAGCTAGGATTACTAGCATGTACACTGATGGAGTTTACTAATACTCTCCTCTCCACTCTTTCCCCTGCAAAAAGGAGTCTCCCCCTGGCTGGGGAGCTGAGGTCTCAGTTGCCACCAAGTTTTGTTCCTCTTTGTATACTGCTGTCTATTGTTTCTGAGTCTTACAAAGGTCTGAGTTTGAGCATTCTCTCAATGTCAATCTTCTCAAAATGCAAGTATCTTTCTATTGCTTTGGTTCTTCGTGGATGCAAGTGCTGGAAGTCTACCCCCAAAACTTACAAAAAGCATTAAAGAGTAACCATTTGTGCACCTATGATTAGGGGGTTATCAACTTGTGCATTTTTGGCCAACTTGTCAATGGCTTCACTCAGCCTAATTGGAAGCTACTTGGAAAGTAAAAACTATGGTTTGTAGAGTCCAGTTCCATTATCAGAAAACAGTATACAATGGTGATTTTAGAGAGAAGAAAAAATAGATTTAACAATGAGTCAAGGATAGGCTCTTGAGTATGCACCCTCACAAGAAAAGCAGGGAAAATCAAAGGTGAATAACAGACAGTGATCTTCATCTTTTTCGTCATTCAGTAGCATTATAATTTTCTCAATAAAGAAAATATGCATCCAAAAGTAAATGAATCAGGATGTTGAAGGACATCAGAATGAAAAACAGACTTGGACAAATGTAACTGATTATATTACAGATATATGACATACAATACTTAAAGGGTGAAGAAAAAACAAGCTGTTTTAAATAACTGGAAAACAGTTTTTTAAGGGGAGACTATAGACTAAAGATAGAAACAACCATACATAAACATTGTACTCTGGTTGGTAAATGTGTTTCTCAGAAAGGTACACATTAGCAATTTTATAAAAACTTCATTGAGTTATAATTTTCATGCCACAAAATTCACCCATTTCAAGTGTATGTGCCCATGGTTTTAGTAATTTACCTAGGTCGGCAATCATCACCGTAATTTAGCATTAGAACATTTCCATCATTTCAATAAATCCCTCATAACAATTCACAATTGTTAGTTCCCATTCTTGGCCTCAGATAACCACTAATCAATTTGTACATCTCTAGATTAACTTTCTGTGGACATTCCATATAAATATATTATACAATGTAAGGTGTTTTGTGAGTCTTGATTTTTGTTGTTGTTCCAATTAGTTATACAGAACATTAGAATGCATTTTTTAAAAATTTTTTTTAGACATTGATAGGCCATTATTTTATTCATCTATTTATATGCGGTGCTGAGAATCGAACCCAGTGCCTCACACATGCTAGGCAAGTGCTCTGCCACTGAGCCACAACCCCAGCCCTAGAATGCATTTTGACACATCATACATGAATGGAGTATAACTTCTCATTCTTCTGGTTGTACATGCTGTGAGATCACACTGATCATGTAGTCACATATGCACATAGAGTAATAATGTCAGATTCACTCTACTGTTCTTCCTACCTGCATAACCTCCTCCCTTCCCTTCACTCCCCTCTGCCTAATCCAAAGTACCTCTATTCTTCCCTAGCCCCAGCCTTATTGTAAATTAACATCAGTGTATCAGAGAAAACACTTGGACTTTGGTTTGGGGGATTGCCTTATTTTGCTTAGCATGATATTCTCTAGCTCCATCCATTTACCAGCAAATATTGCAACATGTGTTAGTATTTTATTCCTTTTTATTGATGAAAAATATTTTGTACAGATTTTTATCCATCAACAAGTTGATAGACATTTGGGTTTACTTCACTTTTTAACTTTACTGATGCTACTCTGAATATTCACATGTAGGTTTTTGAGGCAATGTATGTTTTCATTTCTTTTGAGTAGATGCTAGGAGTAGAGTTGCTGAATTATACTGTAAACTTATGTTAACTACACTTTAAAATGACAAACTGTTCAAAGTGGCTGTACCATTTTACATTTCCATCAGCCAGCTATGATGTTTTCTATTTCCCCATATCCTTGCCACCAACATTTACTAGTATCTGTGTGTGTGTGTGTCTTTCCTGTATGTGTCGTATATTGAGATGGACTCCAGGGCTTTGTACATGCTAAGCAATCACTGAGCTAACCTACCAGCCTATCTCTGCTTTTGATTATAGATTTTGAGTGTGAAATGGCATTTCACTGTGGTTTTAATTTGTATTTCCCTGATGACAAATGACTTTGAACATCTTTTGATGTGTGTTTTAGCCTTTATGTATTTCTTAGGTGAAATATCTATTAAGTATTTTGCACATTTTTAAATTGTGTTTTTATAAGTTCTTAATATTGTTAGAGTTCTTTATATATTCTGGATACAATTTCATTATTTGGATAAATGGTCTACAAATATTTTCTGCCAGTGTCTGGTTTGTTGTAACTGTCTTAGTGGAAATCAAAAGGTTTGAATTTTGATAAAAGTTTAATTTATTAATTTGTCTTTTATGAATCATGCTTTCAAGGTTGTATTTAAGAAATCTTTGCCAAACCTAAGTTTCAAGCATTTTTCCTATTTTTTCCAAGAATTTTATAGGCTAGCTATTATATTTAGGTCTATGATTAATTTTGAGTTAATTTTTTGTATAGTTCAGTTCAATTTTTTTTGCAAGCAGATATCCAATTGTTCCAGCACCATTTGTGAACAGAATGCTATTTCTAATAATTGTCTTGTCAATCTAGTTATTATCAATCAGTCATAAACATAAGGGTGTACTATTACACTCTCAATTCTGTTCCTTAGATCTATTTGTCTATTATTATGGCATTACCACATCACTTTAATAACTACAAGGTAATAGTAAAATTTGAAATTAGAAAGTGAATGCCATGCAGTTTTATTCACCTTTTAACATGGTTTTGGCTCTTCTAAGTCTTTTGCATTTCTATGCAAATGTTCATTTTAAATTGTTAATTTTTGCCCCTTCAAAAAAGCCCTCGGCAAAATACTGCCAAGGATTATGTTGAATCTATATATCAATTTGAGGAGAATTGCCATCTTAAAAAGAGTATTCTAATCCATGAACATTGAATTTATTTAGGTATTTAATTTCCGTCAGTAATGGTTTGTAAGCTTCAGTGTATAAGTGTTGTCCCCTTTTGGTAGATTTATTTCTATTTTACTATTTTGATGTTATTGCAAATTTAAAAATTAATTTAACCTTTTTATTTTTTATACATCCAGCTATGCAGTTGTATGAAGTTTTTTTTTTAATCAGTGAATAGAAGAAAAGAGTAAAAGCCTTTTATTATTATTTGTATTTACCAATGCAATTACTTTTAAGGTACTCTTTATTTCTTATGTGTATTTGAGTTGCCACTTGGTATTATTTTATCTCAACATGAAGTGTTTGCTATTTCTTGTATGATAGAAGTGCTAATATAAGAGCAAAATTTCTCAGTGGCTTACCTAGGATTTTTTTATATGTATTATTTGAATGATAGTTTTGCAGAATATAAAATTCTTGGTTGTCAGTTTTTGCTTCCAGCACTTTAACATCATCCCATTGTCTTTTGGGATTCATTTTTTGTTTTGTTTTGTTTGTTTTTATAATGCTGGGTATCAAACCCAGGGCCTCACTAGCAAATGCAGAGCAAGTGTTCTGCTCCTAAGCTAAATCCATATCCCTGATCTTCATTGTTTTTGATGAAAATTCAGAGATTAATCTTTTGGGGGGGGTACCAGGGATTGAACTCAAGGGTGCTCAACTACTGAGCCACATCCCCAGCCCTATTTTGTGTTTTATTGAGACACAGGGTCTCATTGAGTTGCTTAGCACTTCGCCATTGCTGAGGCTGGCTTTGAACTCGCGATTCTCCTGTTTCAGCCTCCCAAAGTTCTGGGATTACAGGTGTGTGCCACCACGCCCGGCTAGATGTTAATCTGTTTGAATAACTTATCAAGATATGATTTTAGTCCGTTTTTCATTGCTGTGACCAAAGGACCGGACAATAACAATTTAGAGGAGGAAAAGTTTATTTTGGCTCACAGCTTCAGAGATTCAGTCCACAAGTCAGCAGACTCCATAGCTCTGAGCCCGAAGTGATGCAGAATATCATGGTGGAGTGGCCTAGCAGAGAAAAGCAGCTTAGGACATGGCAACCAGAAAGCAGAGAGGAATCTCTGCTCATCAGGGACAAAATATAAACCACAAAGGCATAGCCCCATGACTTACTTCTTCCAGCCACACCCTACCTGCTATCTCACTGCTCAGTAAATCCATATCAGTGGATTTATTCACTGATTAGCTTATACCTCTCATAACCTAATAATTTCACCTCTGAAAATTCTTGTGTTGTTTCATATATGAACTTTCGTTGGATACCACATATCTAAACCATAATAATACACATGCCTCTCATTTCACCCATTAAAAATTTAAAATTCTATGCCTTTTAGACTCCATTACCACAATCAGTTTTAGAATATCTTTATTACCTGAGGAAGAAACCTCTGAAATCCTTAGCTGCTATTCTCCAATTTCCTTATACTCTGAGTCCTAGGCAATCACTAATCTACTTTTTGTTCCTATAAAGTTTGCCTACATTAGACATCACATAAATGGAATCTTACAATATGCAGCCTTTGTTACTGGCTTCTTTGACTTAGCTCTTATTTCAAAAACTATACTTCCAAATGTATGTCTTTATTATCTTAATTGAATTAATAATCACAAAATTATTTTTAGTTATTCTGTTTATTTTTATTGACAACTAACTTACTATGTATTTAAAACAATTACAGACATGATCAATTCTATACCTAATATATTTTCTAAATTTTTCAGAAAACCCTCAAGACCTTTTATCCTATGTGATTGAACCTCTAAAAATAATTCATAAAACATCCAAGGGTCGTTCAAGCATTACTAAATCCAGTCCACTTCCTTCTCTGAATCAACCACATTCAGGTACTTTTTAATATTTTTGTGTCAATGTGATATTTCTTTAAAGAAATCTTTATTATGTAAAAATAATCAAGTTGTATTTGTTGTAACCCTATAACAGTTTAGCAAAACAAAATCTTCTAAAGTAAGTTTATCTAATAGATACTTGTTAGTAGAAAACTAGTATCCTGTTATTTCTCTTCCTTTTCCTTAATAACTAAATCATAATTCCACTTCTTTTCTCAACTTTTCTTTCTTGCTCACTATTAGAGTTTCTGTGGACGAGTAAGATAAATTCCTTACATTTTCATATCCCTATTTTATCCAGTCCCAGAAGGGTTACTATAGGAAAACTCAACATGAGGATAGGTACGAAGGAGGATAGAGTTCTCCCTTTATTGCCATCTCCTCAACTCCTCTACAAATATATACAAACTAATTTGCAGATCCTATTTCTTAGTTCCTCCTGAGGCATTATACAACTATCACTCTGATACATTTCCTACAGATATTGAATTTGAACTTTTTTTTAATGTTGGCTTTTCTTCAATACATATGTTTCAATACCTAAAAATAAATAAATACATACTTACATACATACATATGCTAGGTTCTATCCATAAGGATTATAAGTAAAAGAAAAATCAACAGGAAAGGGAGAAGGTTGACTGAGATATTATTTGTATTCCTTCCCTTTTAACTACTGGTAATTTAAAAGGAGGGGGAAAATCCTTAACAACAACAGAAGGTATTTGTGCCTGCTTCTGGGAAAGGAGGAATGAATACATCAAAAAGAACAAGATCAATTTTCTGCCTCAGAAGCAAAAATGGTCAGAAATTATGTATGATGGCGGAGGTTATTTTAAAACAATCAACAAAATTCTCAGCTTCAATAGATAGAAAAAATGTGTAGACAAGATAGGCTAGAATTGAAAAAGGAATTTCTATAGATTAGAACTGCAAGCATTTCACAACTTCTCAAGCTGGGATCAATGATCTTTCAGTATATTTTGGACAAATATAATTGATTTGGTGCTCACCTATTGCTTTATATAACCTACGGTAATGCTTGCCTTTGATGTAGCTCCCAGTTTTACCTATAACTCAGTTTTCATCTTCTAAGCCAAACCCTTTTCTAGAAGTATTAATATAAGCAATAATATTGCCTAAAGAAACAGCAAAGAGAGGGGAAAGAGAACTAACAAATGGTCTGAATAATCCAGTAATTCATTATCTACATTTTCACTCCATTATTAGAGAGAAATAATAATGATCTTTGTAGGTTGAAGGGAAATGATGATAGCATAAACTTTACTTCCTATCGTAACATGAAGGCTTTGGATCTAAAAAATAAGGGCAGATGTACACTTTTAAAACAAATGTTTGACTTAATAAATGAAAGAATTTCATGTTTTATTTTTGTGATAATTCAACACATTAATGTTAATTTTTTTCACTTACTTTGACAAAGTACTAGCTAAATGACCTATATTCTGCTTTATATTTCAGTATATTTTATCCAAATAAAGATATTAAAATTATTTTAATTGCTATATTTTGTTATTAAGAGTTCAAAAATTTGTCTTTACATTTCTTAAAATCTCTTCCTCCTTTCTTGCACTGAATTTTTTATTGTGGAACTGTAAGCTTCTTTATCTTTTTTGTTTTTATTTTTATTTTTTGTAAACTTCTCTTTAAAAGAATATATAATGTTTCATATAGAGATAAAAACTTTATCTGAGAATTTATAATTTAATTACTCGTGTTTTTTTATTTGTTTCTATCCTATTGTTTTAAAAAGTTCTTTGATATTTGCATATATGGTATTTCTATTCTTTATTTCCACTCCTACAATACACTTTTATAAATATTAATTGTACAATATACTTTTATAAACATCAACTACTGGGCAAGGAAAACGTTAGTGTTGGTTGGGCTATTTTATCTAAATTACTGAAAAAATACAAGGAAACTAATTTAGAAGTAAACAAAGGTTCATTTTAACTTTTAAAAACTTGCAACTAGTTAATTTCTAATACAATTTAATAAAAATATTCTTATGTTTTAGGAAAACCTAAAGCTACACCCTTAAGCCAAAAATCTGTTGAACTAACAGGTGCTCTGCCTTTTGTGACCTCTGCAAATAAAATGCCTAGCCATAAAGGTAAAAGAATCACTGCAATATAGACATATGAAATGAAAGTTTATCTTATATTCCTATTGTCTCTATTTACGGCTATCCTCAAACCTGTGTGCTCCTTTCACCAACCAACCAATCTTGTGAGTCAATCATGTTTCCCAATATTTTTCCTATGTATGTATGTATAGAAGTTTTCATGGTTCTGTATAATAATAGGCTCATATGCATGGACCCTCCCTGCCTCCAACCCAGGTAAATTGCCAGATTTCTTTCATCTTACATCTTTAATGTGCTGCATGATGTTCTAAACTATGAATATGTCATACTTTATTCAACAGTTCCTTAATATTTGTACTTCAGAGCTTTTTCTATTATAATCAGTGGTGTAACAAATATCATTGTACACACACATTTATATTATGGTGTTTGTATTTCTATAAAATGAGCTTACAAGTAGGATTATTTCATTAATAAGATATTTTCAAATACTTTAAAAATGATTATAGTTAATAATTCTGCTAGTAAATGCACAAAAGGCCTATTTTCTAGCATATTAGCCAACATTAGACTTTCCAGGGTTTTAAAATATTAATAATATTAAGCAATATTGTTAGCATGACATTATTACCCAAAGTAACTTAAAGATTCAGTATAATCTCTATAAAAATTTTAAAGACTTTTTTTACAGAAATGGAAAAGTCTATTCCAAAATTCATATGGAATCTTAAAGGACTGCAATAGTCAAAATAATCTTGAAAAAGAAGCATGAAGAGTCATACTTTATAATTTCAAAACTTACTATAAAGTTGCATAAAGATACAATCATTTGGGAGGCTGAGACAGAAGAATCACAAGTTCAAAGCCAGCCTCAGCAACAGCGAGGTGTTAAGCAATTCAATGAGACCCTGTCTCTACATAAAACACAAAATAGGGCTGAGGATGTGGCTCAGTGGTCAAGTACCCTGAGTTCAATCCCCAGTACCAAAAAAAAAAAAAAAAAAAGACACAATTATAGACTAATAGAATATCATATAAATTCTGTGGGGAGACAGCCAGCATCTCCTTTGGGGGATTCTTCTTCCTGCTGAGGAAGATGTAAGCCATCTGAGAAATTAAAGTCTAGATTAATTAGTAAAGAACAAAAGTTATAGTTTCAAAAATTATAGTTTCAAAAGTTGGAGCCCCTGATAGTTGCAGTCCACATGGGAGCTGGAGCTAGACAAGGGAAAATGTCTCTTGTGATGTATTTAAGGGGGTACATCAAAGGCAGGGATAAGGTTTCAAGGGTGGAGTCTTGCTTCTTGGTGTCTTGCAATCAGCAGGTTGATTGGCATCTTGGCAGGTCACATCCATCTCAGAGGGGTTGTGTAGCTACAGCAGGTCAGTCCCTCTCCAGTGCTGTGTAGGACCTTTGGCAGAGCTTGAATAGGGCTTCTGAAGTCTGGGCAGTCAAACCAGATGAAATATCGAATGGCATTCCTGGGCACCAGATTATCCTATTCAAATGGCTATGATGTGCGGTGGTCCACACAGCCCACAGATGGCTATTTACAAGATTCTAGAAATTAATCTTCACATATATGCTCAAATAATTTTGACAGATGTGCTAGTACTACTCCATGAGGAAAAGACAGTCTTTAGAGCATATGGTTCTGGGGAAACTAGATACCCACATACAGAAAAATGAAGTTGGACCCTTACCTTACACCAAACACAAAAATTAACTCAAAATAAATCAAAGACCTACAAGTAAGCACTAAACTATAAAAATCTTATAGGAAAACTTAGTATAGAGGCTTCATAACATTAGATTTGGCAATGTTATCTTGGATTGATACAAAAACCAATCAAAAAGAAAAGTATAGACCAAGTTTATCAAAATTTAAAACGGTTTCTCATCCAAGTATAACATAAAGAGAGTAAAAAGGCAGCCCACAGAATTGAAGGAAATATTTTCATATTATATACCTGATAAGGGATTAATAGTCAGAGATATATTAACAATAGTCAGAGATATATTAGAGATCTCCTAAAACAACAATAAAACTCAATTAAAAACTGAACAAAGTACTCCTAATACACATCTCTCCTAAGAAAATATACAAATAGCCAACAAGTATATGAAAAGATGGTCAGCCTCACTAGTCATTAGGGAAATGCAAATAAAAGGATGCACTAATCATTAAGATGGCTATTGGTAGGAAGGAAGGAAAAAGAAAGGGAGGGAGGGATAATAGGAAGGAAATAAAGAAAGTAAAAGAGAAAACAAATTTGGGGAAGGATATGGAGAAATAAGATTTGTGTGCTGCTGGTAGAAATGTAAAATGGTACAGCTGATATGGTGATTCTTCAAAATACTAAAAATAGAATCACCATATTATCCAGAAATTTTGCTTCTGAATGTATATTCTAAAGCACTGAAAATAGACATATGAACAAAGATTCATATAACCATGTTTGTAGTAACTTTATTCTGTCCTGGTGCTGGTTTCCGTGGAGTTTTCTGCTCCTGGGCATATGTGTTGGGTAAGTTGTGATTCTCTGTATCTTTCTGCCTTCAATTCTAGAAACACTGGTTCGCCCTATGACCACAATTCTCAGATGAATCTAAAAAGAGTTGTTGATTTGCACTTTGGTCAGCCTTGAAACCACAAGTCTTAATGTAATGTTTTGAAGGTTCATCTACATGTTAGCATGTATCAATACTCTATTCTTTTCTGCTAGTGAACTAGGATTTGTCACATTTTGTTTTTCTGTTCACCAGTTGGTGGACATTTGCATTATTTCCACATTGGGGCTATTTTTAATAATGTCACTGTGAATATTCATATGCAAGTCTTCTGATGTATATATGTTTTCATTTTTCTTGAATGTATACCTATTAATAGAATTGTTAGTTGTATAAGGAATTTATGCTTAATTTTTAAGAAGCAGGAACACTATTTTCCAAGGCAGCTATAACATTTTTATGGTCCTACCAGCCCACTATGAATGTTATTTATCTGTATCTTTGATGATATATGTTATTGTCCCTTTTTACAATATTTAATGCAATATTGATATTTTTAAAATTGAAATAATACATACATGCAGTTATAAATGCAAAATAATTTAGAAAAGTATATAACTAATAATTGAAATCATAATTTCCTTCACCAAATTCTTTTCCCCGAAATAAATTAGTCTAAGTAGTTCATTGTATAATTTTTTTTTTAATTTTTTTTTAGCTGTAGATGGACATAATGTCTTTATTATTTTATTGCTTTGTATGTGGTGCTGAGGATCGAACCCAGGGCCTCACGCATGCGAGGCAAGTGCTCTACCGCTGAGCTACAATCCCAGCCCCTCATTGTATAATTTTAAGAGAAAACATACTTATAGCAATATGCTTACTGTGCTGACAGTCATATATATGTAGATTTATATACATATATAATTACATATTTAATTATAAAGATCTGTAGATATATTAATATACATGTATTTATAGTTAAATATAAAATGTATATTCATGTATTACTCAAAGAAATAGTGCATCTTCTGTATTTTCACTTCTCTTCTCCTTCCTTTTTTTTGACTCCTAGTCCCCATTTTCAATTTTTAATGTATATTAATATATATTGAAAATCTCCATATCAACATATCCAAATCTAACTCTTTTTATGTCCTCTACATTTTGACCTATTATAGTCTGACTAAAACTATATTAAATGAGCAATTAGATCATTTCCAGTTTCTCTCTTATAACAAAAAAAATGTTGCAATAAGCATCATGGTAATTAATATTTTATAGTCATAAAATAAAACTCAGTTTTGGTTTCTATCAGCGTCAAGATAAGTCTTCTGCCCAAAATGGACTTTTCTTTAATTCCTTGCTGACATCAATTTCTCTTTATGCTTTTCTTTTGCAGTTAGCCTTTCATTTAAAACCAACTGATCTTTTGAAGAACTACATGCATTTAAGCTTATATATTTTATGATAGCAAAAAAAATAGAATTTCTATGAATTTTGAGTTGAACTTTTAAAAATTACTCTAACAATGCTTCTCAACGTGTGATTTAAGAAGCTAGTAGCATTGGCATCATTTGGGACCTTGTTAGAAATGCAAATTCTTGGGCTCCATCTCATACCTACTGAATCAGAAGCTCTGGGGCTAAGGTCCAGCAAAATCTGTTTTAACAAGCCCTCTGCATGCTTCTGATACTGTCTATAGGGTATATTATTCATATATCCTGTTTTTCAATAATATTGAATGTAATAAAAGTTATATCAAGAGTAATAAATAAAATGATGTTTTTCAATTTACATAATATCTTTTTTTAAGAGTTAAAAACTGCTACACAGAAATCTGGATCACATTTGAGAAAAAGAAAGCCCTAGTGAGCAAGATAAACAACATGAATAAATTCATGGACACAGGAATGAAATACAGCAAGTGGGAAAGCCTTTAGACAATAATACTGACTTGAATGAATGGTGCTTATTGAAAAATAGTGGGAAATACCCTAGGATTGACCTAGCTCCCCAGAAGGACTTCTAAGGCAGCTGGTGAGTTCAAATGTTTCAGATTGCTCCTCCATCATTTTTATTTTAATTTCTAAAAAAGTTATAAGTATTTTTTAAATCACAGATAATGAAATGCTAATGTTTAAGCCTGGCATGGTGGTGTACACCTGTAATCCCAGTGACTTGGGAGGTTGAGGAAGGAGGATCACAAGTCCAAGGCCACCTTTAACAACTTAGTGAGACCCTGTCAAAATAATAACAACAACAACAACAAGGGATATAGCTCAGTGGTAAAGTGTCCCTGGGTTCAACCCTTAATACCAAAACAAAAAAAAATAATAAAGAAAGAAAATGCTTATGTTTAAACACCCATGTACAACCAATTTTTTTCAAAAGGGAAAGGAAGTAAAAATACATTAGCAGTAACCTTATTGATATGTGTTAAAGCATGTTATGTAGAAATTGTAATGGCATAAAATACAACTTCCAAAAATGTTAAAGATATGATTTTTGCCAACCAAATGTTGTGTAACATTAAAATATTTTTAATCATATTTTCACTGTCCCCTAGAGAGTTTGAGTATTATTAAATGAGATTATCCTAAGTCTAGTCTGGGATATCTGGGATATCACTGACTTGCATAATTGTTTTGTTGTCTTGTTTTTCAACGATATTGAATGTAATAAAAATTATATCAAGTGTAATAAATAAAATGATGTTTCTCCCCAGAAAGAATTAGAGCAATGAGCAAGAATACCCATCTAAACATTTTGGAGTTATTTTAAAACATTTCTTAGTTGTAGATGGCCATAGTACCTTTATTTCATTTATTTATGTTTATGTGGTGCTCAGGATTGAACCCAGTGCCTCGCTAGGCAAGTGGTATACCACTGAGCCATAACCTCAGCCCTGGAGTTGTTTTGTGTCAATACTTAATAAGGAAAATTGGATTTTTACTAAAATAATATGAAGTGAAATAAAATTTTTGAAATAGTTCCTATCATTCATAATTTCTCATTGTACATTTTATATAGAGTGAAAATGATCCACTTATATGACAAGAAAAACTTACAAATTGAGCATAATTCAACTGTCAGTCAAAAGATAATAAATCAGTCTAATCTAATGACTGATTATTCTTTGAAACTATAAAAGATCCCAGAGATAACATAATGATGGTTTTATTAATTCTGATGAGGGTTTTAGAAAGAATACATTACAAAAATTAATAGAATTGTAATTGCAAGTTGCCAAAAATTGAGCTGTGAACAGGTGGGCTTATATTTCTTTGTAGAATTCTTTTTCCAGTGTAAGATTTAGCTTAGAATAGCAGACACTTTCTTCAGGGTTGCTGAGTTATCTAAACTAGATCCAATCTACCTTTCCAGTTTGTTCCATGGACTACCCAGATAAGAATGTCACCTGTGTGTACATAAGCCCTCCTGATATGGGCTAGAATGACAGAAAATCTAGACTTTTAACTTTACATAAGTCTAATAACAACATTGGCTTGTGGGTTTCATGTTGGAGAACACAATTCAAGAATTATCGATAGCCTTAGCTAGGTACCATGGCGCATGCCTGTAATCCCAGTAGCTCAGGAGGCTGAGGCAGGAGGATTCTGATTTCAAAGCCAGCCTCAAAAACTTAGCAAGGCCCTAAGCAACTCAGTGAAACCCAGTTTCTAAATAAAAATAAAAAGGGCTAGGGATTATTAAAAATGGATGAAGATATGGCTCAGTAGTTAAGCGCCTCTGGGTTTCAGCCCTGGTAGCCCCACCCCCAAAAAAATTTCTCGATAGCCAACCAGTTGATTACATAGTTGCAGGAGCAACTTTCCTACCTGTGATTTAGAAAACAAATCTCAGAAAGTTGCGTTCTTGTCTCAGTCATTGAGCAATAGGATGGTAAATACGCTGGAATTTTTAGTAGAGTATGGGCAATAATTGTAACTTATGGATCTGAATTTTTAACAGAAATGTTTGTGCCATTGGGCCAATAAATAAAAGACATTGATTACTAGAATCCAGCATATTGATGGCTTCATAAATAATTCTTGATCAATGAAGCTTCCTAACATTTTGAAGTCTCTTTTGAGAAAAAAATAATTGATTTTTAAATTCAAGGCCTCTAGATATTCTGAAAAATGTTATGCATTTTCAAAATGTACTTAGTGTAAATATGCGTCAATACTAAGACATACATTTCCGAAAGTTTCAGAAATGCTTCAATGTATGTATATTAGAAGTTGAAATAAATAAAAATTGCAATTATTTGGTTAATTTTCAGAACACTTCTTTCTGTTTGGAATAAACTTGAACTACTAAGACCATAGCCTCTTTGTCACTGAGGGTAAGAAAGGAGCTCTGTGTTGAAATTCCAGCTTGCTTCTAATCACTGTTTTCCCTGCAGTGTCTTCTAAGAGTGGTGTAAGATCAATTAAATAAAATTTGTGCTCTGAAATTTTGAAAATGTATGGTTATTTAAGTGTCATTTTCTTTGCAAAACTGTTCTATATGATCCTATAATAGAAAAAATTACCTCTATACATTTCTTACACTTTCAGGTAGAATTTAACTTAGGAAAGAAAATATGTTATTTTACTTTTTTCATATTAAAACCAGAAGTGTATTGAGGAGAACAGAACCAAGGCTTGATTTATGTAACATTTATTAAAACTAGTACAACAACAAAGCATACTACCAGCTTTGGCTGAACAATAAGGTATGATTTATAAGTTTAACTTATTTGTGTGAAAATGCTGCTAATGAATATGTCGTTTAACTGATACTAAAATGATATATCAGTTTAACTGATATCTAACTGATGAGAGGGATACTGTTAAGAAAAACAGTGAAAAGAATATGGGAAAAAATGACTTAGTAATCCAGGATCTTTTGTGTTGTTTTTCTTTTTGGTCCTGAGATTGATGGATTATGATTACCACCACAATTATCATCTTCCTCTTCCTCTTCCTTTTCCTCTCCTCTTCTTTTCTTCCCCCTCTCCTCCTCTTCTTCCTCCTCTTTTTCCTCCTACTCCTCTTCCTCTTCCTCCTCTTCCTCCCCATCATCATCCCCCCTCCTCCTCCTCCTCCTTCTTCTTTTCATGTGCCTCTTTTAACATGAATATTTTTTTACTTATTTTGAGAGTTTTTATCAGCTTCTAGTATGTCCAAGTATTATTAGCTAATATTTTGTTTCCCTATTTCCTTGAGAGCCCAAATGAATTAATACTATTATATATTGAATTTTACTTTTTCAGAATCTAAAAATTACTACATAGTTTCAAAACCTACTTACATTGATAGGTTATTGCTTTAGCAAGAAAATATCAATAGGCATTTAGTTTTCTACATTTAACTTTTTGCATATTTTTATATGAACTCACTATATAATAATCATTTAAAATACTAGAAATAGATTAAAAATGGTGTCTTTGTCACATTTAGTGCCTTTCAGTGGAACACAAACTCTAAAGCAAAAAAGATATATGCTCCATCAGCATAGTAATTTAGTTTTGAAAAATTTGAGAAATGCATGTAAGACCCGAGTAAAGGATGAAATTATCTCACACTTTATCTAACTTCCTTCTATACATGTCTTTAAACAACCCTTGAGTTCAGAGGATGCATTAAATCAAATCACATACAATTCATTTTTCTATTCCATGTAGGATTTTCTTCACATGTGAAAGGTAATCATCCAGCCTCTACCTAGGTATGTCTAGTTACCGAGATCTGACATACTTGTAAGAAGTCTCACTGTCAGAAGTGGTTCTTAACATTGAGTCAAATTCTACTATCAAATAAGTTATACTTACTGATGAAACTAAAGGAAACCAAGAAAACATTTTAAATGAGGTAATAAAAGTAGAGCCTTTGCGCGGGCGCGATAGCGCACACGTGTAATTCCAGCACTTTGGGAGGCTGAGACAGGAGAACTGCAAGTTCAAAGCCAGCCTCAGCAATGGTGAGGCACTAAGCAACTCAGTAGACTCTGTCTCTATATAAAACACAAAATAGGGCTGGGGATGTGGCTCAGTGGTTGAGTGCCCCTGAGTTTAATCTTCGGTACCAAAAAAAAAAAATGTAGAACCTTTGGATCAGCAACTGGAAACAAAAGCATTGCTACTTCTTACCATCAGAGTTGTTGAAAATGATTTATGGAAATGGTATCTCATGGTCATGAAGATTAAATAAGATAATATATTTAATATATTTGAAAGGGGAATTAGTGTATCATTAAGGAAAGTTCTACTTAGACTCAAAACAGAATTCAATGTATCACTTATTATATCAATACTCTGCTAAAATAAGAATAACCAATATTAGTAAATAAATAAAATTAATGTTAACAATCAATGTTAATATTAATTAACCACCAAATTGCTCTAGAAAATATAGCATTCAAGAAAATAAAAAACTAAACACTGAACTCTGGTCAATGGATATTTTTTCTTGCAGTAGTATAGATTAACATCTGTGAAAATACTTTACATGTATGGTATACTCAGGTTGAAAAAATTAGTAGAAGGCTTATGTGGAACGGGAGCTTAGTGTCTCACTGTTAGAGCAGAGTTATAGATAAGCAAGAAGGAAATCCTGGAAAAAGCCCTGTGGGAATAGGCATATGGGAAGTGTTTGTATTAATTTGTCCATAAGTTTATAATTTTATAATTATTTTAAGATGAAATATTTTAAAACAATCATCCAGAGAGCATTTGTAGACATAAGTGAGAAAATAAACAGGAAACCCTAAATTTTAGTTGCAGACTAAGGCACAGCTTCTGTTTTAGTAATATTTGTTGGCTTTCATAATTTAACCATTGTACTGCAAAATTTACTATTTCCAAA
This sequence comes from Geosciurus inauris, assembly GCA_004024805.1. Lineage (NCBI taxonomy): Eukaryota > Metazoa > Chordata > Mammalia > Rodentia > Sciuridae > Geosciurus > Geosciurus inauris. The sequence continues at coordinate 2,159 of PVHX01024934.1, read as the reverse complement.
GTATGTGGAATACATTATATTTGCCTCATATAGGCTAAAGTGATTTACTTTAAAAAATCATGGATAAAGCTTTAGAACAACCTACAAGAACCCCATAGGACAGTAGCTGTAAAACTGTTACAAAGATATTTCAGGTATGCAAGAAGCAAAATAAACAAGGATGGCAAAATAGAAATTTGAAAACAAAATTGAATTTATTGCTTACCTGGAAGACAGGATGCATCACATAGGTGTGAATTTAGAGAATTGTCCAAATTTTATGGAAAATGTGAATATAAAATATAAACTCAGCAAACTCCAAGCAGAATAAAACCAAAGAAATTTGTATTTGAGACACATTATAATCAAACTGTCAAAAGCCAAAAAGAAAATCTTGAAAGCATGAAGACAGACATAAATTATCATAAATTATTCTCAATAAGATTTTCAAATTTTTATCAGAAACCTTGTAGGTCAGATGGCAATGAGTTGATATTTTCAAAGAGTTAGAAGAAAAAGAAAGTCAACCAAAAATCTTGTATCTGGTAAAGTGTCTTTAAAGTGAAGAGAAATTGAGATCTTCCCAACTAAAGAAAAGATGAGAGAATATATTACCACCAGATATGTCTGCAAGAAATGCTAAATTGAATCCTTCAAGCTAAAATTAAAGGACACTAAACTATAACTCAGAGATGTATAAAGAAATAAAGATTTCATTAAAAGTAAATACATAGAAATTATGAAAGTGAGTATTATTATAACCTTAGTTTTAATTCTATTTTTTGCTTTCTACATGATATGAGACTACATTTTATGATACATGAAACTGTGATGTTATATATTTTTGGACACACAACATATAAAGATGTAATTTCTGTTACTGATAACTGAAAAAGGATGTGGATGGAGATATATAAAAGCAGAATTTTAGTATGTTATTGAACTTAAGCTAGTATAAATTCAAATTAAAATGTATTAAATTAGGATGTTAATGAAATTTCCATGGCAATGACAAAGAACATAGCTATAGAAGAGAAACAAAAGGAAATGAGAAATACCAAATAAACATTAAAAAAGGCAGTAAGTCAGGAAATGAGGGACAAAAAGCTGTTAAGATTTCCTTTAATCTTAACAGTTTTGGCATTGCTTGAAAGGCAAACTCCAGATATACAGAAAGCAAATGGCAAATTAGCAGAAATAAATCTACTTAAGAGTAGTTACTTTAAATCATGTATATAATTATATGTATATACATAAATATAAATTTATAATATGTAAATACATTAAAATTTATATATTTATTATCACATTTATGTATTACATAAATATATATTTATTTTACATATAACATATATATAATAAATATATGTAAATATATTTGTATCTTTTATTTGTAAAATATAAATATATTTTTATTTATATATATTTATATCAAAACTTGCCATAAGTCCACAGTAATCAAAACAGGGTGGTACTGGTGTACAGACAGACATAAGCCAATGGACTAGAATGAAAAGCTCAGAAATAAACCCTTTACATAGACAGTCAAATGATTGTCAGCAGGGTTTCCAAGACCACTCAGTGGGAAAAAGAAAGTCTTTTCAACAAATTGTGTTCAGAAAGTTAGATATCCATATGCAAAAGAATGAAATTGAACACTTCTCTTTTACTGTATACAAAAATGAAATCAAAATGTATCAAAGATATAAACATGAGAGCTAAAACTCTGAAACTCCTGTGAATTAATCCATTGATGAGGTAAAAACCCTCATGATCCAATCATTGCCCAATAGGCGTACCTCTGTACAGATGAGACTTTGGGGGACATTTCAAATCAAACTCACCTGGCCCCTAAAGGCTTGTGTCCATATTGTAATACCAAAGCATTTAGTCCATCTCCAAGATTCCCTGTAATCTTAACAGTTTTGGCATTGCTTGAAAGGCAAACTCCAGTGTCTTTTGAGAATCCAGGCAAACTCTGAGCTGTTAGCCCCATGATAATCCAAAAACAAGCTACATTATTCCAAAATATAATGGCACAAAGTAAGCATTCCCATTCCAAAAAGGGGGAACAGGGGCATAGAAAGTAAGGATGGGACCAATGCTAGACCAAGACCCAGCAGGACACACATTAAGTCTTCTAGCTCCATGTCTAGCATCTTGTATACATGGTGGTAAGA
>PVHX01024933.1:0-15391 GCA_004024805.1 Geosciurus inauris | reverse complement strand
TGGAATGCACTTTTTGAGCCCAAGAGTCTGAATATGCTCAGACCATCACTTTCATTTTGAGGACCTGTCATTTGATTGATAAACAAGCCATCAGAAGGAGCAGAGAAGTGTCCCTACAGGCACTGTGCTGCCCAGCCCCTGAGGCACAGAATGATTTGTGGCCTCTGTAAGGAGAAAAATGGTATCTGTGAAACAGAGGGAGAATCAATTCAAAGAGCTTGCAGAGTGGCCAAGCTTCCTCCTGGTATCTAGGCCTAGACTTCATGAGCTGGTTCCCATGCCATGGCACAGCGGGCACTCTCAAGAGACCGGTGGAAGACTTAGGGGCAGCATCAGGTACATGCCACACACGAGTAGGAAGGAACAGGCTGACCAAGGGCCCAAGGGAGCCCACAGAGGAAAAGAGGAGGAGTTAGAAGGAAAGTCCAGGAGGCAGACGGAAGGTTCTGGAAGTGGGGCCAAGAGGCCAGTGTGGTCAAGGGGAGCTCAGGGCACAGACAGGCCACAAGGTACTCACCAGAACCACCTCAGAGCTGCGGGAGCTGAAGACTTCATGGGTCCAGGTCTGGCCAGGCTCAGGGGAACGATCCCCCTTGCGGTGCAGTTTCAGGCCAACGGTGTGATGCCCCATGGTGTTCAGCAGCTGGGTCACCTCGCCTGACTGCAGGTTGTCAAAGTAGATGGTGGCACCCACAATCTGGTCCCCTGAGCAGGGAAGAGCAGCAAGCAGGTAAGATTCAGGGTCTCCGGGTAACAGCCATGCACTGGGTATGTAAATTGACTTGCTTTAACCTTCAGGAGCACCAGGAGGGTTTGGTAAGACTCAATGTACAGATGAGGAAACCGAGGTTCAGGCTATTGCTGGATGCAGATGTAAACACCTGTAATCCCAGCAACTTGGGAGGCTGAGGCAGGAGTATTGCAAGTTCAAGGCCTCAGCAATTTAGCAAGACTTTGTCTCAAAATAAAACAAAAAGGATTAGGAATGTAGTTTGGTGACAGAGTGTCCTGTACCTCCAAAAAAAAGGAAAGGAAAGAAAGACAAAGAAAACAAAAGAAAGACTATTTGCTCAAAACTGAGGTGTAGAGTCGGACCTGAGGACCAGGTCTCCATGATCCCACACAACAGCTACCCACCTTCCTGATGCTGCTGGGACTGGGTCCTCTGTAGTTACTTGCTCACTTCTGCCTGCTCCCTGCCCCCTGTCCTTTCCCCCAACACCCTCACCCACCCCCAATACCCGGCACCCAATCCACACTCACCCTCCTTGACCACCCCAGTGCGGGCCGCAGGGGAGTTCTGCATCACCTCCTGCACAAAGACACCGTCATCCCTCTGAGCAATGGTCAGCCCATGGGAGCCACTGCCCTGCCAGTTGGGCAGCAGCAGCTCCCGGGTAGTCTCTTCCTCCTTCTCCATCTGGGGTGAGATGAGAAAATGGAGCTCAGGTCAGTGGGGACACGAGGACATGAGGAAATGAGAAAGCCATGGATTCTGGATTCCAGGGAGTGGAGCACTCTCTCCAATGCACTTGCTCCTGCAGCACTGGCTCACCTGCCAGATGTTGGTGGGGGGGACTGTCACACTTCGTTCCACTATGGAAGTCCTCCCAAGGCATAGCGAAGAGAATACAGAAAGGAGGTGACCAGTCCCTTGTCCCTTCCACTCAGGGCCCAGCCTCCCAATGCCACAAGAGGTTTGCAGCATGCCCCATTCTGTCACCTCCACCCACGTGTCCCTACACTCTCCCTCCTACTGACCTTTGCAGGACTCAGTTCAGGAGCGAATGCCTTGCCAGGAGCCCGCCCCTCCTTCCTTTCTTCCCCTCAGTCTCTTGTCGGAAATCTCTCGGTCACACAACCTAGGGACAAATTCATAATGATGTTCACACTCAGCTTCCTTGAAACCCTGACCAGCTACCATCAGGGGATGGATGGATACTGTTCCCCAGGCCAAGCCCCCACTACAGTCAGCAATTCCATGATTCTCAAGCCTGTTATCATGGAAAGTAGGTTTAGACTAGTCCAGACCCAGGTTCAAATCCTGGCTCTGCATCCTCCTAGCTGTGGGACCCTGGCCAAAGCACTTAACTTCTCTGAACCTCCCTTTCCTCACCTGCAAAAATGGAAATGAAAAGGGATTTCTGAGAGGCGTGAAGGAACAAGAAGAGAGCCCTGGCAACACAGGCATTTCACAACATGCCGATGCTCATCACAGTCTCCACAGCAGCTTTAGGAGGGAGACATTACTGTCTCTCCTTTATAGATGCAGACAGAAATTTTGAGAGGCCAGTTTATCCAGGGTTTACTCCAAGAGAACAATGATACCAGTCTACAACCTGCATTTGGAACGCGCCCCTAAACCACATCTTGTCTGATACGAGACTCCTCAGAAGAATCCTCTAGGTGAGGATGGCAAAGCCCTCCTTCTCCCAGCGACAATGATGCCAGCTCATCAGCTCTAACCTGGTCCTCAGGACCAAGAGAAATCCTTCCCAGGCAGGAGCTCCAGGAGTCTTGTTCCCACCTAAACAAAAGGAACCCTGGTCCTTTTGGGCACGGGCCCAAGCCAAGAGGCTGGAGTAAAGCCGAGCCTGCCTCAGACCCACAGTGAGTCAAGGCCCATCTGGCTGCCCACACTGAGCCATGAGCCAGGCTCCATAAGTAAAGATACCCTTGGGCAACAGGATCAGCTATCAACTGCAGTGGCACCCTGCTAAGACTTCAGGCAGAACCTTAGATACAGCCATGAACTACAGCCACCCTCACAAAATGGTGGCATCAGCCATCAAAAGCGTACCCCTGAAATTGTGTAGGGGATGCTATAAATCATGGGGAGCCTCACCCAGAGCTCCACCCTGAAGCTGTTTACATCAACAAATTAGTCAACTAACCAATAAATACATGCCTACTGATCACCTCCTATATGTCCAGCATTTACTAGATGCTACAAAGGACACTAGTCAGGGACAAACACAGCCTGGCCCAGCACTTAATTGCACACTGCATTAGATTGTTACCTAACACCACTCGCGCATCCTCTAAACATTTATTGAATGCACTCCATGTGCCAGATATGGAAATTTAAAACACTTAGATCCCGTCCCAGATATAAATTATAACCAAGGTGCTCTGGGTGTAACCAATTTAGCTTCAGAATGTTCCAGAGGCTTGAGAGCCTCCTCAGGCATGAATATAAATGGGGTCTTAAAGGACTGTGACTCTTGGAAATTCTCAGACACTTAACAGTTCCAGTCTAGGTAGAGCTCAACATGGATGAAAGATAAACACACACACCCCAGCCCAGGCCTCCCACACCTGTTCTCTCAGTCGACAAACTCATAAATGTGGCACTGGCCATAGGACTCCTTGTCAACACAGGTGCTGACTAGGGGCTGAGCAAAGCCTCTGAGGAACAAGAGGCCTGCTGGCACAGGTGTGAGCTGGGAAAACAGCTCATCCCTTCGGCAGGCAGAGGAGGCCACTGCAGGAAGTGGCGATGACCCTTCCCAATGTGAAACAGCAGAACTGGAACTTAAAGGGCACCTTCTGTGGTTAAGTCCAGAGCTAAGAAGCCAGCTCTGCAGATAAACAGCCAGGCAGAAGCAGCAAAGGTGAAGGTTTCCAGCCCAGAACTCTCTGTTCTGAAGCCCCCTTCCGTCACTCCAGCACCCATCTTCCTCCTTGAGTGGGGCCTCTTTCTCAGCCCAGCATCCTGGTGCTGAGCCAGCAGCAGGCAGTGGGGAGAAAGCAGCCAGCTCGCCCTCGCCCACACGTCGGCCCCACCCTCCCTCCTTCCCCAGTGAGTCACTGCAGCCTGCAACAGCAGCTCCAGACAGGCCAAGGGTCACGCCTAAAGCCCATCTCCACACGCCTCCTCCACTAGACCCCCAGGTGCCAGAGGGGCTGGGCTCCTGCCAGCTCCTCAGGACGGGGACCCTAGACAGGAGTTCTGGAAGCACGAAGCTGAAGCTCAAGAGCTTCAACTAGACCACTTCCAAGGAGAGGGAGAAGCCATTCGGAGAAGAGTGTGCGGCCTGTGAAAACTGAAGCAGCTGGGAGCTGAGGCTGCAGAAGGGTCCTGGCCGGGCACTTGAGAGCTTCCTGGCCAGGTGAGGCTACCGACCACCCTGCTGCTGCGGCTCCAGTCATGCCTTCCTGACACAGCCAGGAAGGACTCCCCTCTCATCTGATCTGGGCCGTTCAGTTCTGAGGATCAGCATGGGGGATGCAAACAGAAGCTGTGAAGCCATAATTGCAAGGACCTGCATGTGGATCCCAGCCCTTCATCTCTCCTCTGTCCCTGGAGCCTGTACCAGGCCCAGATGGTCCTTCCGTCTCCTCCCACACAGTTTTAGGTTGAGTCAGGCTTCCTGGGTGCAGAGGGCTCTGTCCTGCTTTCACCCAACGGAAGGTCTCTGGAGCTGTGGGGAACTCCTCACCACTCAGTCACGCACCACAAGCCTCTGGGCTATTAGAGACCTCAAAGCCACGCTATCCAACATGGTATCCACATGTGACTATTTTTTTTTTTATATAATTTTTTTTAGTTGTTGATGGATCTTTATTTTATTCATTTATTGTTTGTATGTGGTGCTGAGGATCGAACCCAGTGCCTCATGTATGCTAGGCAAACGCTCTACCACTGAGCTACAGCCCCACCCCCCATACGTGACTATTTAAATTTAAACTAAGTTACATTAAAATTGAGGTTCATATGGGTTTATTTTTTATTTTTTATTTTTGGTGGTGGTGCTGGGGATTGAACCATGCTATGCTAGGCAAGCACTCTACCAACTGAACTATATCCTGAGCCCTAAAATTGAGGTTCATTGATTGCACTAGCCACATTTCAAGTATTTAATAGCCACGTGTAGCTACTGGCTACCATACTGGCATGGATATAGATTTCCACCACCGTGAGGTTCTACGGGACAGCACTGACAGCCATCACAGATGAGGAAAACGAGGTCTAGAGAGGCAAGACTGGGGCAGTGTTGGGGTCCTGGAACCTTGATCTGCTAGCTACCAGCCCCGTAGCCCACCTGATACTGGCTCACTGTGTTCTTTGTGATCAGCAGAAGCAGAGCTGGAGTGAAAACCCCCTAGGACAGAAAAGAACTAAGATCATGAGGGCACTCTGGCTGGAAAGCTGAGAAGACACGCATCCAAGACTATGGGGACAGAGTACGTTTCAGGCCAGAAGCCCTGACAGAAGAACAGGCCATTCCACAATTCAAAACCTCAAAGAATATGTAGAGAAGCAGGGCTCTGCCTGTGCCCACCACCGTGGACTGGGGGAAATGCCGAGCTGACCCAAGAGATGCCCAGGAAGCAGAATCCTTACCCCAGGCCTCTACTAGGGCTGACTTCTGGAGAAGCACTGTTCCTCCAGTGCTCTCAGGGGCGTGGGGACCGGGTCCCCTCCTCCAGAGAGACAACGAGAAGACAGCCAGGGAGGGGGCCTAGGCTGATTGCTACAGCACCTAAGACAGCCTTGCGACAGCTTCAGTGTTACGATGACAGGAACTGATATACTCCCCGAGAGAAGCCCATGAGCCTCAAAGCCTGAATGCACCGACTTGAAGAAAAGATGCACACCACAGGGACACACCACTGTGCATCCACCCAGCACCCAGGCTGGACACAGAGGACGACACTTCAAGGAAGGGAGAGGTACCCTCACCCACAGCAGGGAATACACCAACAACAGCAAAACTTCCACCACACAGCAGCTCACAGGTGCCAAAAGACCCACCGTACACAGAGGGCCAGAGAGAAGCAGTCCCTGTCCTGATCATGCAATGACTCACACCCAGGATTAGAGACCTCCACCACAAGGAAAGCCCCAAACACTCATAACCAGGAGAGGGTTGGATATTCAAAGAAGAGAGACACACACCCAGAGTGGGGGAGGGGGTGTGCTCTCATACACACTGTCATACACAAGCAGGAGGAGAAAGCTCCACATCCAAAGACTGAAAGAACCCCCCTTACCCCACCCCCACTGGCACCACATGTTGAGAGAGAATTCTGAAGAGTATTGTTGCATGCAAGGTACTGTGCTGGCGACATCCCATGCCTTGGGGTCTCATTGCATCCCCAAAATTGCAATGAGAATTAAGATCCTTATTTTAGCCAGGCGCAGTGGCGCACGCCTGTAATCCCGGCACTGTGGAAGGCTGAGACAGGAGAATCGCAAGTTCAAAGCCAGCCTCAGCAATGGCGAGGCGCTAAGCAACTCAGTGAGACCCTGTCTCTACATAAAACACAAAATAGGGCTGGGGGGATGTGGCTCAGTGGTTGAGTACCCCTGAGTTCAATCCCCAGTACCAAAAAAAAAAAAATCTTTACTTTTGAGATGTGAAAATAGGCATCAGAGGTGAGACGAGTGAGCTGCACTTCAGGCCCAGGGTAGAGACGAAGGCACAAGTAAATACACACACAGGATGAGACACACAAGAAACCACAGAGAAAGATGCACAAAGGAGATATCAGAAGTGAGACCTACGCTGGAGCGATGAAGAATGAGTGCTGGAACCGGGCGCGGTGGCGCATGCCTGTAATCCCAGCACTGTGGGAGGCTGAGACAGGAGAATCGCGAGTTCAGAGCCAGCCTAAGCAACAGCAAAGCCTAAGCAACTCAGTGAGACCCTGTCTCTACATAAAACACAAAACAGGGCTGGGGGTGTGGCTCATTGGTCCAGTGCCCCTGAGTTCAATCCCCAGTATCAAAAAAGAAAGAATGTGCACTGGAGGGTTAGACCCACAAGGAAGGCAGAGGAATCTCCCAGGTGCCCTTACCCGCACACCAGCCTCATGCCAGACCTGCTGGCATCCCAGCACCTCACATTCTAAGGTCCTTGGGAATCTGGGGCTCATAGAAGTTGTGTCTCCAAGAGTCAAGAACCCCGAGCTTCCAGAACCTAACTCACTTTTAGGTTTATCCTGGGCCCCAACAGTTGGGGAGACAAGAGAATCATTTCCTTCTGGGGCTGAACCGGCACCAGGCTCACACTACAAGCAAGCACTCGCAAGGCAATGCAAGCATCTCCACTCCCCGGGAGAAGGAAAAGTCCCTGGCAGGCAGGCCCTTGTGACAAAGGAACAAGGAGAAATACAGGGGTGGCATCTTCTAGGGCCTACACCTCAAAATGGACTCCCAAGGATGCAGCTGCCAGACTTCTATTTGGTGGGGGGCGGGGCATACCCTATTCCACTTGGAATACAAGTGGGCAGTGATCTAAGTGGGCATTGGGAACCTTCACAAACCCACCCAGCTGATTCTGGGCAGTATGCCCCAAGGGGGCACTTTCAATTTATAGAGGAGGAGGTAATTACCAGGGAGTAGACCAACATATTGCAAGATACAGGTGACATGGACACTGGAAAGATATTCAGAGAAAGACACATAAGGACTCTCACACACTGCAGGTACTCAAAGACTCTCATCAGCCCGTCCCCCACTCTTTACTGCTCAGAGAAGGATCTTAGGCCCAGCCTTCACCGGCTCCCAGCACACACCCGTCCTGAGACCCCTCTACCTGCTCATCTGGTGCCTGTCTGTGAGTCTGCACCTCCCTGTGTGTGCACCTGTCAATCTTGCCACCCTGCTACTTAACCTTGGGGGTGGGAGACTGAGCTGGCCCAGCCTACACCTCCTACCAGGAGGAACTTTTCCAATCTCATTGCTCTAGCCATCCCCTCTCCACAGTCCCTTCCCTGACCCTCACCAGTGTGGGTTTTCTGAATGTTGACAGCCAGGACAGCTCTCTATCTGGAGCACAGCCAACCGGCTGCTTTCTGAAATCTCTCTTTACCTCCATCCTGGCCACACGCATCTGTCTCCCTCTCTCCCAGCAAGCTCCAAGCCGCAGAAGTCCAAGTTCCCACTTCCAGCAGGGAGGGGGATTCCCTCTTCCTCCCCTGGCCCAGAGGGACTCCCCTCCCCTCCTTGTGACAGAGACTGGGGACAAGCATTACATTGTACAATGGGAACTCCCACACCACCTGGCCACAGAGACTAGGAAGAAGGGCCCTTTACTCAGGACCACTGGGATCAGGACACCAACTGCTGAGGTGTGGAGTCCTTCAGGGCGGGGGAAGGGAAGGAAAGAAGAACGCTCTGCTTGCCCTGAGAGGTGGGCACAGCTCCGAGGCTGCCCTCCATCCCCTCGTGGCCAGCTCTGGAGACGGTGCTGTGCGCTCGCCCCCCAGTGGTCAGGCCACAGTAGTGCAGGGGCGCAAGGCCAGGCAGGGCCAAAGAGCCGCCCCCCAGGCAAGCTAGGACACGTAGCTGTGGCCAGGATCGGCTCCAGGCACTTCCCCTTCCCCTAGAACCTCCGCTCAGGCCCCAGGGGACCTGGCAGGATGCCCCTCCCTGACAGGACGTGTGCAGTGCCTCGCTCAGCCTCACTCCGTGGGGCTGCACTCCCAGGGCTTCCTGAGCCCTCTCCCAGGTCTCTGCACACAAACTCCAGGACCTGGAACTGTGGGACAGGGAAGCTTACTTCAGTCCCTACCTACAGCCCCTGCACCCAGCAGGAAATTTCCACCACTAGAGCAAACTGCCATCGCACCAGCCCTCCAAACTCCACCAGGTGAGTGGAGGTGATGCATACAGGCCCACCACAATGTGAGGACCCCCATGTACAACCCATGGGACACCCATTCACAGGCAGTGATGCAAACCTCACTCAAATTCAGAGGCTGCTGCCTGGCGCAGTGGCACACACTTGTAATCCCAGTGAGCAGGAGGATCGCAAGTTTAAGGTCAGCCTTGGCAATTTAGCTATATCCTGTCTCAAAATAAATAAAAATGGCTGGGGCTATAGCTCAGTGGTAGAGACACTCTGGGTTCAATCCTCAGAATGAAAGAGAGAAATTAATTCAGAAGCTATGACACAGGTAGTCACAGGGACTCAAGGGCACAGTGGAGGCACAATCTCTGCACTGCTAAGAGTGGTGGACCCAAGATCACTAGCTACAACCGCCCAGCCCCCAACCTTGTTGGGTAGGAGCTGAGGCTGAGTTCATCAAAATGCATATTCAGGCTGGACACAGTGGTATGGGTCTATAATCCCAGTGACTCAGGAGGCTGAGGCAGGAGGCTCAGAAATTTGAGGCCAGACTGGACAACTTAGCAAGACCCTGTCTCAAAATAAAAATATTAAAAATGAGCTGGGGCCGGGAGCAGTGGCGCACACCTGTAATCCCAGCACTGTGGGAGGCTGAGACAGGAGAATTGCGAGTTCAAAGCCAGCCTCAGCAACGGCGAGGCGCTAAGCAACTCAGTGAGACCCTGTCTCTACATAAAACACAAAATAGGGCTGGGGATGTGGCTCAGCGGTCAAGTACCCCACGTTCGATCTCTGGTACCAAAAAAAAGGGGTGCTGGGAAGTAGCCCAATGGCTAACGTGCCCTTGGGTTCAATTCAGTACTACAAAAAAAAGAAAAAGAAAAAATGCATACACACATTCCTGTGGCGCCTTGCTGTGGCTCCCCTATGTGCTCCCAAGCTCCCTCAGACACATTCTAGCATGGAGGAAGTCGCTCTGCTTGAACTCAGAAAGTCTCAGGAGCCTAGCTAGATGGTCCACTGGTACAGCCCAGAGAAATACAATTAGCAGGCAAAGAGAGTAGAGCAGAAGGCCTTAGACACCCACAGCCACGGCCCAAACTAAAAGCACTCTTTTTCTTTTTTTCCCCCCTGTATTGGGGATTAAACCCAGGGGCACTCTACCACCAAGCTACATCCCAGCCCTTTTTATTTTTTAAGACAAGGTCTCCCAAAATTTCCGAGGATGGCCTCAAACTTGCCGTCCTCCTGCTTCAGCCTCTGGAGTAGCGAGAATTACAGGCCTAATCGCACATTCTAAACCCTCTCCAGCGGCCACCTCCCTTGCTCAAACCTAAGTGTGCAACAGCAGGTAGTCAGCCCAACTCCAGGGAGAGAAACCTGGGGGCGTCCAGGCAAAGTTCCCATCAGGAGTCGGACTAGCTCTCCTGGTCTGCCTCTCTGTCTGTCCCCGGGCAGTTCCCAAGTTCTAAAGAAGGTGGTAGCCACACCCTAGTGGCCCACACATCCCTCCGCCCCCATGGCTTTGCCCCAACCCCTCAAACCAGCTGCTCAGGCTCAGGGTGGTGTATGCCGCCAGGGCTCACCAGCCAGTTTGAGCAAAAAAATCCAGCGTGGTGGTGCCCAGGCGCCTCTACCAGGGGCCTCCCGGGGAACTGAGGTGATGTTGGACCACCAGCTCATTCTCTGCCCTTGATGATGCTGGCTTTCTTCCTTCACAGGTCTCTTGTGGCTTACTCGCTCTCATCTCCCACCCTGGCCCTGTAGCCTCACCCTCTGGCTGGCAGCTCTGTGTCCTCAGCTCTATGTGTCATCTCTTCAAGGAGCTGCCCGGGCCAAGACCCCTGACTGCCACTGCAGCAACAGTCCCCATTGTCTTTTTCTCTCACCAATGTCCCTGTGCATACTCTCTTAGGGACAAGGGCTTCAGAGGACTCACATCCTCCAGCACTCATCTATCTGCTCCACAGGGTCTGCAGGCTTTGCTGACTCCACTTTGGTGGTCCCAGTTCCTTCCCCACCCTCTTCCCCCACAGCTGACAGCTCAGGGCTAGAAGGTGCTTCCTACACCCGGGGCTCCCTTGTGTTCCCCAGTCTACACACTCTACCCACCATGTGAGGGTTCAGCCCACAGACCCTCCAGGTCTGAGAGAAAGAAGCTACCCTACTTAGCCTGGGAAAGGGAAGAGTGCCACACCCTGCTCCAGGGACTGCTCTCCTGGGGCAGGGACCAGAGATCTATTCCCCTAAATTATACCCAGTACAGACATGGAAGCTTTAAAATGCCTTCCAAAGCATTTTCAATCTCTCCCTCCTTCCTGTTTCTCCCTCAAATTCACCTATCAGGACAGCACCCCATTAGATCAGTGAATCCCGCAAAATCACCCAACACTTCTCCTGTGCTAGGTGCTGCTAGTAAGGACGGAAGGTGAAGATAGCCCAAGCGGTCAGAGGTTAAATTCTAATGGGGAGAACTATTTCGAAACCATTTATTGGGAGCCCAGCGATGTGCTGGGCACAGAGGTAAATATCTGGGCCCCTTTTCCTGGGGAACCCCCCGGGTCATTCTCTAAGGACCTCACTGCCATGAGAGGCTTCATGCTGCCTTTCCCCAAATCCCTCCACAGAGCAGGACACTCAGCGAGTGCAAGCACCGGGGGAGCACCTCGCCACCACTCTCACCTCCGCCCAGGGCCACACCCTGCGAAGCGCGCGATGGAACACACGAAACTCGCACAATCCTCTGTGGTCACACTGTTCAGAAGTACCAGAGCCATCCCCACCTGATTGTAGAGATTTCAAAACTGGGAGATCCCCAAGTCCTTCATCGGTCCCTTCTGCTCCCCTCCCACGCAAGTGGCACAACCGACGTTGCTCCCAACCCACGAGTCCCTCCCGGCCTGAGTCGCCCAGGATCGGTGCCCCCACACCCCAGCCCTGGCACTGTAGGGGGCGCCCAGCCCTGCCAGGGGCGGGCCAGGCCCTCACACACTGCACACCCCCTCCCTGCATGGGAAAGCCTTACATAACACAGTTCTCTGCACACACCCTAAAGCACGCTGCCTTTCCAACCCCACAGCGGGACCTCGCCCCCCAGCCCTCTCTCCTGGCGCGCACTGCCAGAGTGGAGGGTTCCAGCCAGGGCAGCTGAGTCCACCTCCTACGCCAAGCCCTGCTCCTGCCCCCACCTCCCACACACAGCCCCTTCCCCCTCCCCTTTGCCCCTCACTACTCCTCCCCGAGTTCTGGTTTGAATTAGTCACCGGCTCCAACCACCACATTCCTCAGGCTGCTGGCGTGGAGCCAAGCGCTGGGGCGGGGGCCATCCCGCCCGGACGGGTTTGGGAGTGGGGTGGGGGAGAAAGCGCCGCCTCTGGAGGGGAAGGGGCGGTTCTGGGGGGCTGGGTGGCTGCACGGCCCCCCTCCCCGCCCACCCCAGCGCAGGAATCTCCCTAATTATGTTCCCCACCCCCAACCCACTCCCACCCATCCCGTCGGGAGCAGTGCTGCAAACTTCCAGGCTCCGTGGCCCTAGAGGAAGAAGGGAGTTTTCTCGAGCGAGGAACACGGAGGGGCAAGACTAGGGCGGGGCTGCTGGCGGGGGCGCAGGGCCGCCAGGAGCGAGAAAGGGAGAGGCCGGTGGTACAGAACAGGGTGGGGCCAGGAGGACACGGGACGCGAAGTCAGGGGCGGAGGTGCGGGCAGCAAGGAAGGGCCGCGGAGGGGGCGCACGGAGCAGAGCTCAGGGGCGCCGGGAGGGGCCGGGAGACTGCGGCTGCGATCTCGGAAACTTCTGTAAACATGGAATACGAACGGAGTGGCGCGCTGAGCCACCGCCCCAAGGAGAGGGGATGGGACCAGGCCAGGAACAGGGCGCCCTGCCGTGCGGTAGGGGCAACAATCCGCCCTCGAGAGAAATAGGAATGGAGCGCAGCACACTTCGGAGCGATTTTCCAACTTGGCCCAACTTGTGCTCCAGAAGTGCTCCGCGCCCACAGCATGACGCGTCGCCTCCCCGGCGGCTTCGGGAGGACAAGCTTGCTCCAAACTGAATTCTCACAGTGACACCACTCTCAATGCGCCTGGCTGGAGCCCTGCAACCCGCCTCCCCCACAGGTTACTGGTACAGTGGCCCCCGATCGCGCCACGGTGCGCCAAGCGCCCCTACCTGCGCGCTCAGCCCCGGGGCACAGCCATAGCCAGCGCGGGGCCCGAGGTCGCGGTGCTGTGGCTGCTGACTGCTACGAGCCCCGGTCGGGGCGGGTCCGGCAGGGCGGGCGGTGCAGTCCCCGCGGCAGAGCTGCTCCGAGTGGCCGGGCCCCCGCGCGCGGAGGCGGCTCTTGTAACTCCGGCTCGGGCGGGCGGGTCTGCCCGGAGCTGTGGGGAGAGGGCGGGGCCGGGCGGGGCCCGAGCCGGGCTGAGACCAGCGAGCGGGGCGGACACTGGAGGGACCCGGAGTTGGTTGGTGTGGTAGAAAGGCACGGAGGGGACGCAGGAACAAGGAGCTGTCGCCTGCTCCCCTCCCCCAGTCTATTGCGCCCTGCCCTGTCTGTGGCCAGGATCTACCCCCCTCCCCTAGTACGTGTAGTGTGTGGCTTCATCGACCAAAACCTCCTAGAAGGACGCTGGGGCTCATTCTCAAAGCTGGAATTGAGAGTCAACCCATTTCGCAGGAAAGGCCAGGGAACTTGGATGATTCAGTCGCGACTTCCAGCCTGAAACACGGACCTTTGAGTTTTACCTCAGACTAGCCAAGATTTAATTCCCCGCCCTAGGCACCTCGCTTGGTTCCCAAACTCCCATGCAGCCGCGCCCATTTCTCGCTTTCAGACTTTCTTGGGGCCCCCTCATCCCCTCCTCCTATAGAACCAACTTGGAAACGCTGGTCCCACCCTCCAAGAGTCAGGGTCGCCGGTGTCCCAGGCACTACAGTGCTGCTTCAGCTGGTGCAACGACACCGGGAGTCAGGCCTGCAGCCCTTGGAGAAGTTATGAGACTGCCCACCTTCCTCTGCAAACTCTTCCCGGCCCTGCGAAGCTGAGGATCCTGAGCTCAGCTCTTCTTGTGCCTTCCCGGTCCTTCTCGCGCCCGCTTTCCCCAACCCCTCCCTCATTTGTGCACTTGCCAGATGGTTCCCAATTTTTTTAAAAAAAATTTTTTAGTTGTTGATGGGTTTTTATTTTATTCATTTATTATTTATATGTGGTGCTGAGGCTCGAACCCAGTGTCTCGCGTGCTGGGCAAGCGCTCTACCACTGAGCCACAGCCCCAGCCCCCGGTTCCCAATTTAACAGCCATTTCCCACAGCCACTACTAACTATATGGAGATTTTATTAAACGCTTAATGATGGGGATGTAGGGGCCTTTGGCTACACACCCCCTCCTCCACACTCCCTTTCTCTTCCCCATGAGTCCTCTTATCTCCCTGACACTAAGTGGCCACTTACTGTCCAATTTCCCTTTCTTCCCAAATGCTGGGAAAAGGAGACCTCAGGCTGGGAAACTGAGAATACCTGGCCAGGGCATGAGCACCCTACTGGCTGCAAGATCTTGAGTGGGCTGGGGCTGAGACCAGCTTGGCCCTGTCCTCTGAAATGGCAAACATGTTTACAGGCTAAAAATACCAGCAGTGAAATCTGCTGCCAGCCCTGGGGGCTGTGTGCAGGTCCAGTTACCCTCACAGGGTACAGGCGGTGGGGGAGGGAAAAGACAGCAAAAGAAGCCACAGACATGCAGACAAGCAAATAATGGACACAGAGGTGGAAACATATGTAGATTTCAGACAGGTATAGACATGCAAAGATGCAGAGACTTGGGCACCAGCCTTTCTCTCTCTCTCTCTCTCTCTCTCTCTCTCTCTCTCTCTCTCTCTCTCTCTCTGTCTCTCTCTTTCACACACACACACACACACACAAAGAGGTATTCACTTAATGACTCAATCTCACTATGCACAAGTACACTGTCATAGATAGACTTTCCTGAAAAATCACCTCTCCCATTTTGTTCTGCATTCCTTTCCTAGCACCAGCCTCACTTAAAGAAAAACAAAAAGTCTCAACTTTTAAACTTATACTTTTTAAAAAATAAAAACCAAGAGCTGTTTCCTTTACTGACATCTTTTTGCATTTTATTTCATTGTATATAATATTTATTCAGTTTCTTTTCTTTTTTTTCTTTTTGGTACCAGGGATTGAACTCAGGGGTACTCGACCACTGAGCCACATCCCCAGCCCGATTTTGTGTTTTATGTAGAGACAGGGTCTCACCGAGTTGCTTAGCACCTCACTGGCTTTGAACTTGTGATTCTCCTGTCTGAGCCTCCCAAAGTGCTGGGATTACAGCACTTTAACATAAGAATAAGATAAAGTGGCCTGCCAGGAGCTGTGGCACACATGTGTAATCCTAGCAATTTGGGAGGCTGAGGCAGGAGGATCACAAGTTCAAGGCTAGCCTCAGAGATTTAGTGAGACCCCAAAATAAAAAGGGTTGGCCTGGGGATGTAGCGGATATAGCGTAAAACGCCCCTAGGTTCAAGCCCTAGTACTCCCCCTCAAAAGATAAAGTGGCCTGTAATCCTACAAACCAGATAATCTTTGTTGACATTTTAAAAAATAAAATCAATACTTTCCTAATGGTGAAGTTTGTTTTGTTTTTTGGGGGGATTATTTAATTTGGTGTTGGGAATAAACCCAGGGCCTTCCACATGTTAAACACATATGCTACCACTGAGCTACACCCAATCCCTAGAATTTAAATAATAATTCACAAGTCCCTCTCCCCTAAAGTAAGCACTGTTAATAATTTACCAAAGG
>PVHX01024932.1:0-23180 GCA_004024805.1 Geosciurus inauris | reverse complement strand
ATGTCTGTTTTGGTGCCAGTACCATGCCGTTTTTGTTACTATTGCTTTGTAGTAAAGTTTAAGGTCTGGTATTGTGATGCCTCCTGCTTCACTCTTCTTGCTCAGGATAGCTTTGGCTATTCTGGGTCTCTTATTTTTCCAAATGAATTTCATGATTGCCTTTTCTATTTCTATAAGAAAGGACTTTGGGATTTTAATTATACATTGAATCTGTATAGTGCTTTGGGTAGTATGGCCATTTTAATAATATTGATTCTGCCTATCCAGGAACATGGTAGGTCTTTCCATCTTCTAAGATGTTCTTCAATTTCTTTCTTTAGTGTCTTGTAATTTTCATTGTAGTGGTCTTTCATCTCTCTTGTTAGATTGATTCCCAGGTATTTTATTTTTTTGGAGGCTATTGTGAATGGAGTAGTTTTTCTAATTTCTCTTTCAGAGGATTCATTGCTAATGTATAGAAATGCATTTGATTTATTATATTGATTTTATATCCTGCAATTTTACTGAATTCATTTATCAGTTCTAGAAGTTTTCTGGTGGAACTTTTTGGATCCTCTAAGTATAGAATCATGTCGTCTGCAAATAATGATAGTTTGAGTTCTTCTTTTCCTATTCGTATCCCTTTAATTTCCTTCGTCTGTCTGATTGCTCTGGCTAGAGTTTCAAGAACTATATTGAATAAGAGTGGTGAGAGAGGGCATCCCTGTCTTGTTCCAGTTTTTAGAGGGAATGCTTCCAATTTTTCTCCATGTAGGATGATGTTGGCCTTGGGCTTAGAATATATCGCTTTAACAATGTTGTTCCTACTATCCCTAGTTTCTCTAGTGTTTTGAACATGAAGGGGTGCTGTATTTTGTCAAATGCTTTCTCTGTGTCAATTGATAGAATCATGTGATTTTTATTTTTAAGTCTATTGATGTGATGGATTACATATATTGATTTCTGTATGTTGAGAAATAAAACTTTAATTTAGGCTTATGGTTTCAGAAGTTTCAGTCCATGGTCAGCTGGCTCTATTGCTTTGAGCCTGAGATAAGACAGAACATCCTGGCTAAAGGGCCTGGTGGAGGAGAGCAGCTCAGCTCATGGCAGTAGGAAAGTACAGAGAAGGAGAAGGGAGCCAGGAACTAGATATTGTCCCCAAGGGCACACTCCTAATGACCCATGTCCTCCTACCAAGACCCACCTGCCTACAATTACCACTCAGTAGTCCATTCAAATTATTAAATGAATCATTGCCTAAAAGCCTGAACTTCGAATCTTGCTGCATTGGAGACCATGTTTCCAACACATGAACTTTTTAGGGACATGCCAAATGGAAGCCATAACAGATACTAATGTGAAAACATAGCGAGGAGAAAATGAATGGGTTTAAAGTGATTAAGGAAGAGGAAGATTTGAGAGACTGAGTAGTTGGAATTTGAACTGGCCCCTGACATTGGGTAGAATTTAATGAGTGAAGAGGAAGTAAAGAATAATTTCATAAAGAAATAATTTTGCTTAGATGGAAAAAACATTGCATAATGACCTACCATTACTTTTGCATTTAATTTAGCACAAAGACTGCTATTGTTTAAAAAAATAAGCCAGTGTCTACACCTAATGTAAGAGATCCATGGTCAAATTATTATAATATTGTATCATTCCTACTAACAAGGGAAAAAGTTCCAACCATGTGTTCTTAGAAGAAGTTCACTAAGAACAGTACCTATTGATTGTCAGGTGGATGCTAACATGAAAATCTTGCTTCTGAGTGTGGCCAATAACCAAGAAGAAAAAGATGAAAGTGTCTGAGCTGGAAAGCTATGGTGACCATTTTCTCAGAAATAGTCCCTAAGGACAGTGGAAATGGACTCAGTCCCCATAGAATAATGACCCACCTCCAATAACTTCACCTGGTCACCTATCCTTTTCATATTATGCTAATTGTCCAGATAAATCTTTGGACCCCAAGGTGGTACTTTTCTCTACTTTTGCTCCTTCCCTCACAGGTTTCCACTTCTTCACTCCTCATGTTTCCAATAACCTATAAAATAGGAAGTAGATGTCAGAGAATTGGTTTTAGCTTCTTAATAATGTGAAAACATAGCGAGTTTTCACTTCCAAGTTACATGTGTGCATAATATATCTAAATTTTTAGGAAAAGTTAATTAACAGTTTTATCTTTTTTAGGACTCAAAGCCAAAAGTCTAAAGCAGCAGCTAAGCAAGAATTGATGGACCCACAATGAAATGGGAAGTCTTGAAAACCTTGAGGACTGAGAAATACACTTACTTTCTCACTATGTGCTCCTCACACTTGAGGAGGTTAATGTTTTTCTGATTCCTGTTATAATTTTGAAGAGATTAAGTAAAATTTTTCAAGAAAGTCTTACTCTTGCAAATGTGTGTATCAGTTTAAAAAATGTTATAGGTAGTCTGGAAAGGAAGATGATTTTAAAGAGATACTTATGAACTTTAAGTCTATAAATGATTTTTTCCCTAGGTACCCCTTCTTTTTACTATCATGCTAACTAATTGCTTGAATGTTCTTGAACACGTTGATTTGCTCATTTGATGGTAATTAATGCACCCTCTAATAAAAACAGACAAAAATCACAGGGGACTGGAAGGGAAGGGGAAAATGTACATTCATTATTAAATGAATTATGACTTCTCAATTGTTTTAATAGTTAACTTGTCAAATTAAAACCCTCAATTAAGAAGAAAATTCTGGAAATGTTGTCTTTTCCATATGATGTGTCTCCTGCCTACACTGTTTTCTGAAATATTTATTAACTGTGTCATTTGAGGTTTTCTAGAGTTGAGTAAAACCTTCCTAATTAAAAGAAAATTGCCATTAATATTTGGATAATTGAGTTACTAACATGGTAAAATTGAACTTTACTTTCTAAATAGAGAAAGTTTTAGTTAAATAAATCAGTAGCATAAACCAGCAGATGCAAACTGGTGATCTGCAGGACATGTTTGGACTACAGATGTCTTTTATTTGGCCTGAAAGATGTTGACTGCATCATGTTTTTAAATGTTTTGAATTTATTGCCAACATTTTAAAAAGTGGGAGATCTTATGTAAACATTAAAATTCCAAGCTTTTATAAAGTAATCACTTTGTGAGCACTGGAGTCACATAATAGCCCTTAATAGCCACAGCTTAGTTGACAGATGATAGAGCAAGTATCAACGGTTGAATGCCTAATATCTCCCCTTCTTCTTTGCATTCAGAACCCCAATGTTATCCACTGTTCATTTTTAGGGAAGATGATCCTAACTATTCCCTGGATAAGTTCATGTCACTGGAACTCAATCATAATGATCTTACTTTGCATACCAGTGATTGAGCTGGAGAGGAACATACAACTCGCCTTTTCCCCCAGTGAGATGGTAGAGGAGGTGTGTTGGAGTTTTGGGGGAACTGTGTTCTCATATTCTCTTTGGGATGATGGTATCTGCTACTGCTGCAGCTGACCTGTGATTGCTGAAGAAGACAGAATAAAGATTAAAAGAATAAAGCCTGGTCTTATTAATGATGCCACTGAAATGGTAGATTAGTAACTTCTGAAGTCACCCCACACTTTATTGGGGCTTCAGATTATATTTCCAATAAATTTTCTTTATTGTTTGAAGCATTTTGACTTGGGTTTTCTCTCACTTTTAAGATAAGTCAGACTGAGTAATAAAGTAGCTCTTTTCTTCACCAGGGTACCTGCCCTCCTCTTTATCGTCCCTGCTCCTCTGTTTCTCTTACACTTGGCCTGTTTCATCCCTTTCTGTCTCCTCCCTGCCCCCCACAGGTTTTTATTTACAGGAGAAACTTTGCACGTGAGCAGTCCATATACCCTTCTGGTATGGGGATCTGGATAGATTCACTGTGGCCTCAAGAGAGAAGCTTGAACATTCAGAACTAGTCAAACTCCACATCATGTATAACTACAATAATGTTATCCTAATTAGAATAAGTCAAACTCCATGTATGTATAATATGTCAAAATACACTCTACTGCCATGTATATCTAAAAAGAATAACAACAACAACAAAAGAGTGAAGCTCTAACCCCCTGCAAGTGCACAGCCCACCAAATAACCCTCATTGGTGGAAACTTCCTTTACATCTGGGCATTTACACAAGACAACTTAAAAAAAAAAACACCCAAACTAGCTGACTCCTCAATCTATATCCAAAGGGCTTAAAAACAGCATACTACAGTAATTTAGACACTTCAATCTTTATAGCAGCTCAATTCACAAAATAGCTAAACTGTGGAACCAACCTAGATGCCCTTCAATAGATGAATGGATAAAGAAACCATAGTATATATACACAATGGAATATTACTCAGCAATGAAAGAGAATAAAATTATGACATTTGTAGGTAAATGGATGGAGTTGGAGAACATCGTGCTAAGCGAAGTAAACCAATCCAAAAAACGAAGGGTTGAATGTTCTCTCTGATAAATGGATGCTGATCCATAATCGGGGAGGGGGTCATGGGAAGAGTAGAAGAATTTTGGTCAAAGGAGATGGAGGGGAGGGAAGGGGACATGGGGGCAGGAAAGATGGTGGAATGAGATGGACATCATTGTCCTAGGTACATGTATGACTGCACATGTGGTGCGATTCTACATCATGTACAACTAGAGAAATGAAAAGTTGTGCTCCATTTGTGTACAATACATCAAAATGCATTCTGCTGTCATGTATACCTAATTAGAATAAATAAATTTTAAATAGCTAGTTGAATCTGCAGTTTGAAGTTCCAGAATATCCTGGCCTGATCCTAAACTAATTTCCTCATTTCCTATAAGGCCACAATCTACTTGTGAGCAGCCTCTGACCTTTGATTGGTTTCCTGTTTGTTCTTTGTTTTAATACTTGTTCCCAGCCATAGATTTAATTTATCCTTTTTAAAACTGATGAAATGGAAATCTTGAACCTGTAAATTTTCAACTAGCCACCCATTATGGCCAAACCAAGAAATAAATCACAGGGAGTGATATTTGAACCTTCCTGGATGTCCCTAAATTATGCTACAACGTCGCTGATGTAGAATCATGCGAGATCCCTTTTGGAGATTGACAACCCCAGAATGATGAAGGAAACCATTCCTTACCATAAGCTTGCTCTGCAAAGCCACTTTAGGAGCTGATGACAGCGGACAGCCGTTCAAACAGTTTAGAGAAGATGCTGAATCATAGTCCTGCTCCCAGATGGAGATTTGCAGCTGACTAACTCTGTGGAAATTCCACTCAATTCACATTGAACCAGCTCAATTATTCCACCAAACCTGTTCTCATCAGCTATTTTTACCATCTGTATTTGTTTTTCTGAACAGGTTAGATGGTGTTTTTATTCAGGTACATTGAGGCACCATGAGGTTTCTCTACACTGCTTATTACCTTACCAAATTGTGTGTGTGTGTGTGTGTGTGTGTGTAAGAGAGAGAGTGAGTTTTGGGAATGCTTTTAACTTTGAACAAAATAATGAAGTATGTATGAAAAAAAAGCAGATTTTAATTGGTTGCAATCAGAGTTGTGGAAAAGGTTTTTTTATCTACATTGCTATTATTTACATTGTTAACAATGAAATTCCCATATGACAATAGTCTGAGATTAGCCTTGGGCCAACCACCAGGAACTGAGTCTCTCAGTTCAGCAGCCTTGAGGAGCTGAATTCAGGCACCACCACTTAATGAGCTCAAAGCTTATCCTTTCCTAGATGCATCTTCACTACAATCTTGTGAGGAACTTGAGATAGAAGACTGGGATACATTTTTCCCTGATTCCACACCACAGAAACTGTGGAATAATACATATATGTTCTTTAGAGTGGCTGTGTTTTGAGGGTAATTTGCCATGTAGCAATAGACAATTGATACAAAGCAACAGGAGCATATGATTCAAATGCTCCAGATATATTTAGGAAAAATTAACTATGGGATTTCAAAGGCTCTCATCAATGAAAACCTCTTTTCTTTTCTCTCTTCCTCTCTGTTCTCTTTCGTTTGTGTTCTGATCTTTAGGAGCACTGATTAGTTGCTGGAGATCTCTCTGCCATTTTTCCCATTTCTCACATTTTCTCTTATTTTAGTTTGTGATTCCTTGATATTTTGGAAGAATTCCTTAAGTTTATCTTCCACATTTCTGAGCTTACGTTTCAGACTTTCAGTCTCCCTCCTTGCTAATTTTAAGGTATTCTATAATGGTGCTATTTGCAGATTTGACAATGAGGCCTTCTCCAAAACATGTACTGCTAAAATAACGCAGTGGTGGATAATCACGTCCATATCATTTTCCAGCAGTTCTCTATATTGCAGTTTGGGTATCTGAGGATGCAGATTTTGAGATGGATTTTAGCATGCAAGAAGTTTATTAGGAAACATTTTCAGGCGCATCATCCGTGTAATGGAATGGAAGAAGTAGGAATGGTTAAAGAAAGAACTTGAGTTCACTGTGACTCAATCAAGGCCTTAGCGAACCCCACTGCTTTAGTCAGCATTTTCATGCCTGTGACCAAAAGACCTGGCAAGAACAATTAGAGGGGAAAAGTTTGTTTTGGCTTACAGTTGCAGAGGTCTCAGTTCATAGAGAGTTGACTCCATAGCTCTGAGCCTAAAGTGAGGCAGAAAATCCTGGTGAAAGAGTGTGAAGGAGAAAAGCAGCTCAAGACATGGCAGTCAGAAAGCAGCGAAGGAGCTCCACTCACCAGGGACAGATTATGTACTCCAAAGGCACACCCCCAGGGACCCCCAGCCACACCTTGCCTGCCTACAGTCACCACCAATTAATCCATACCAGTGAATCAAGCCTTTGATTAGGTTACAAGTCTCATAACCTAATCCTTTGCCTTGGAACATCTTTCTATTGCTGATAAATAGATGTTCTCCAGTTCCATCCATTTATCAGCAAATGACATACATAATTTCATTTATGGCTGAGTATATATGTGACATTTTCTTATTCCATTCATCTATTGATGGGCATCTGGGCTGGTTCCATAACTTGGCTGTTGTTAATTGCACTGCTATAAACATTGGTGTACCCGAAACACTATAGTGTGTTGCTTTTAGTTCTTTTGGATAAACACTAAGGAATGGGATAGCTGCGTCTTATGTTGGTTCCATTCCTAGTCTTTTGAGGAATCCCGTACTGTTTTCCAAAGTGATTATACTAATTTGCAGACCCACCAACAATGTACTCAATGTGAGTGAACATTTTACCTCACATCCTCTCCAGCTTCTATCTTTATCTGTTAAAAATAACTTTTTATTGGTCTTTCCCCAGTCCCTGTAGCCTCCATTTTACTTTCTTTCTCTATGAATTTGCCTATTTTAGTGCCTTGTATATGTGGTATTATAACAATATTTTTCTTTTTAAGTATCAAGCATATTTTTCTTGGTATAATACCTCAAGGTCCATCTATGTTGAGGCATATGTCAGAATTTCATTATTTTTTTTAAGATTGAATGAGCTAATTCCTTTTCACATATTTATATTTTCATCTATTTATTTCCCCCTTAATACAACTGAAGACAATTTCTGTGACTCCACAACTTCATTAACATTGAGCTTATTAACATTTTTATCCTTGTTCATTTTCTAACTGAAATAATGTTTTCTATTTCTTTTTTATTGGTTCATAATAATTATACAGAACAATAGATTTCACTGTGGTTTATTGCTATATGTACATAACATGATTTGATCAATTTCTTATTTTAATTTCCACTTCTTGTATGACAAACATATTTTTAAGTTGATCATTTTATATACACTATTGCTGGTATTTTAGAATCTTATTTTCAATCAGGGAATTTCCATCTTGTTACTAAGAGCCATGTCCAAAGTGGCTGTTGTCGCAATCAACCTAGCATCTGGGACGGCTCAATGTTGAAACGCTAGGCCTGCAACCCTGATGGGAACGGCAGTTTAGGGAAGTTCACAAACCTATCTAAGTGCAAAATAAAGTGTCACAAATGTGACTACACTTTTTTAACAGTCTCCTCCTGGTGTTCCAATAGCTTTGATGAAAGAAGGTATGAGCCACTTAACAGCAAAAATTGTTGCATTTCTCATGAGAAGGCCTCAATACACAGGCCAAGTGTTACGACTCAGCAGATAGTAGTTCCCCTTATAAGACAATGCCTTTCACCAAATTGGTCTTCTAAACCCTTAAACTGCTATGACAGCTTATGGAGACTTGTGTGTCTAAATTGACATGGAGCCTGCAGCCAATCAATTCTAGGCAAAACATTTAGTCTTTCACACTAATAGCAAGGCTAAGCAGATCTACTATATACCTGAAGTCTTGGACAGGAAACAAGGGAAAGATGAAAGAAAATATAGTAGAAATACAAAGGGGAGAAAGTAAGGAATCAAAGGAAAATAAACTTTTGGTGTGGGAGGGTGCAATGTGGACAGAAATGAAATCATAGGCAGTCTTAACTACCTTTTCAATCTTATGCAAATACTTTAATTTCTTTGAGTATTTTTACATTTCTCCATCTCTAAAATGGAACTAAGAATTCATGACTTGCCAATTTCCATAGAGCATGCTGTGGTTTGGAGGCTGAATGGTCCCCAAAGGTCCATGTAGTAAAAGGTTGGTCCCCAGCATGAAGCTATTGGAATGTGGTGGAACCTTAAACAGGTGGAGTCTAGTGGGGAGGTCTTCAGGTCATTAGGTACATGTTCTCGAAGGGGATCACAGAACCCTAGTCTCTTCTTATGGTCTCTTTTGTAGCCCAGTCAAAAGTTGAGCTGCCTTGCTTTTTCACTCACCCTCTGCCATGATGTGCTGCCTCTTACCACAGGCCTAGAGCAACATGGCCAACTGGTCATGGACTGAAAATTCCAAAATGGTGAGCCACAATGAACCTTTCTCTTTAGAAATGGATTATCTCAGGTATTTGTTATTGTAATGATAAGCTGACTAGCATAGAGTAGTTTCTAAGAAACACGTAATGACAGGATAAAATATAAAGCTAAAGAGAAATAAGAAGGCCATGTTCTTGAACTAGAGAGGTACACAATATGCATTCATCAATGACCATCTGGAGGATAACTGTCATTGAGTTTGGCAGTGACAATAGCCTTTCTCTACAGGCTCCTCATCTTTGAACAAAAAGTAGATTTGAGGGAAGACTTACTCATTGTTTGTATATATTTCATCTGTGACCCTTTATTTTTTGAGTTCCATTCCCCCTTTGATGTGCTTTTAGCATTTTTCTCTATATCCCTGGTCAGTTTCCTCCTCTGACATTAAGTCTAATCTCAGCTAGAACTTCTGTAGCAAATAAAATACTGTCCTAGAGTTGAGGCGGCATTATGTGATGCCTCTGAAGTTATATTTTGGTAAGATCAATCAACATTGAATATGTAAAGCTTCTAAGAAGAAAATGATAGTAATTATAAATTTGATGATGTCAAATAATCTGGATAGCATAAGGTGGTAACAAAAATATACAAATATACACTATGATCTGTATTTGATTATGTAAACTCACTTAATCCTTATAATAATCCTATGCAACAAATCATTGTCATTATTTTACACAAGAGGAAATCGAGGTAAAGATGAAAATAGGTGGCTTTTCTTTGGATCACACAGCTACTAATTGTTGAACAGGGACCCTTAATACAAATTCTTAGTTCCTTCCACACCACCACACAGCCTGCTGCAAAACTATTTTGTATAAAAAGGCACGTGTGATATTATAGTATTCAGAGAGAAATTCTGTTATTTTGTCTGTAGTAATAATTTCTGCTACATACAATGCTTCCGACATTTTTCTGGTGGTGCAGTCATAGCTCATGCCCTGGTGACCAGTTCTAAAAATCACTTCCACCTCCCCCCACCCTGTTCTATTACTCATGATCAGCACAATGCCTGGAAAATGATAAAATTTAATAAATCAAGTAATAAAATGTATTCCATAAACATTATGGGTTTTATATATTGTGCAATTTATACTTATCTGGTTATTTTCTTTAGAACCTTAATAAAAATATTCACAAAGTCTTCATTTACTAAGTTGAGACTGGGGATAAAAGATTAATGTCTCTCCCTGCCATCCAGCCTAGTTCTAAGAAATACGGAATTAAGCCGGGCGCGGTGGCACCAGCCTGTAATCCCAGCATTTAGGGAGGCTGAGACAGGAGAATCGCGAGTTCAAAGTCAGCCTCAGCAATGGCGAGGCACTTAGCAACTCAGTGAGACCCTGTCTCTACATAAAATATAATATAGGGCTGGGGATGTGGCTCAGTAGTCGAGTGCCCTGAGTTCAATCTCCAGTACCAAAAAAAAAGAAAGAAATACGGAAGTAAAATAAGGAGGTACAGAGGAAATGTTCATCAAGAGAAGCATGAGAAGCTTGTTTGGGATGTGTCATTTAAATCTTGGGTTATAGACTATTTATTAGCCCTATAAAGGAAAAAGAGAAAACCAGCATTCTACTGAAATAATGTAGCTAAATGCTCTTAATTCCAGAAAAGGGACAAAATGTCTAGGAAACAGCAATCAGAGCATCAAGAGCACTGTGAATCCAATATTTTAATTCATTCTTAATACCTTACATATTTATATATACCATCTTCATTAAATATACACACATTTACGCTTGCACAAATTTAGGAAACTTAAGAAAGCGTAACACAAAAGGAAAAAGAACAGTTAAGGAAATTAGAAAACAAGAAATCACAGAGATCCTAAAGCCATAGATGAGACACATGAATTATAAAGTACACCACCCTGCATGTTTAATTATGAGTTCCAACTTTTACTCCAAACTACTTTAAAATGAATAAAAAAGCAGACAGACAAGAAAAGTAAACAGGACTGACGTAAGATTCACGGTGTCCATAAAGTTAGAGTAAACACACCACAACCAAGGACAGTAAAATCACATAAACAAAGCAAAACCACCCAGCCAAAGAAATTTTAATCACTGGATCAGAGGGAGCACAGCTTTTCCTGTTTATGGGACCTGAAGGAGGTTTTCAGGATGGTGTTACCACTGGGTCCATCCAGAGAACCTGGCTGTAGCTTGGCTTGGACTCACCCGGGAGCCCCCTGTGCTCTTAGTCTATGCAGATAATCAACTACTTCCTCAACACACATGCAGTCGCACCCACTCAGAAAATTACCCCAACAAAGACCAGGGAATAAGCTTGAATTAGGGCATCCTTCCAACTCTTTGGCAGTGAGTCTGAGCACTGCCCAGGGGAGCAGAGTTGGTATTTCCAACTGAAGTGCCTACCATGCATTGGGAAGCCATCGTTCATCCATCTCCGAACAAGCAGGGCTTTCTCTTGTTTTTAGAGTAAAGGATTTCTAAAAGTATATGTCATGGTCTATAAATTCGCCATTGAAGGACTTCATGTTTGAAAACATGATGATTTTAGTGACATTTGGCAACATGGCACATTTATTAGTTACAAATGTCTCTAAATCTCAACTGACATTTGATTATCTCCAAAAATTATGGAGGATAAATGTAGAAATGCTAAGACTAGATAATAGGAATTCAAAATAAAATAAAACCAAAGCAATACTTGAGACAATGGAATCTGCTTTTCTACAGACTCATTCCCAGATTTATTGAATTTTTTAATCATTAAATCATATACAGGGTGTTATATTTTTCTCCTTACTCCTGTAGGTATTTTATTTGTAATTCATTATGTTTAGAGCAAAAAATAAAATAAAATACAATAACAGTAAAGGAAAGCATGATTTTCTTCATTTGCCAGAACTCAATGTTCAAAGTGTTCTTCATGTAAAATGGTTTCCAGTCAAATGTGAACATCAGAATCGACCATGTAACTTCACCAACACCAGCATTCAGTGCTGTCAGGATTCCAGAATGGTTTTGGGCCAATCTAAGAGATGTGCAGGAGGACCTCATGGTCATTTCAATGTGAAATCCTTAATGACATGTTAGGTGGATATTTTCACAAGCTTCTTTGCCAGACACCGCTTTCTAACAGATCCATTTGTCTTTTACCCTGTGACAGCTGGAGATAATGCCACAAATAGGGATTACCTTGGAGTCTCTTAATTTCTCTTGGGATCGTAAGTCCCCCTTGGACTGACTCAAATGACCTCCACCCCTGCAACAGCAAATGTGGGGCTTCGTGCAGAAGCATCTCACCACAAAAGCCACACGAAATGTTTGGTTTAGACTTCCACTTTCTTCTGAATGCACAGAATGAAGAGATTAAGAGGAAGAAAGAGAGCTAGGCTGAAGACATGAGGTTTTATACTACAAGGGGACTTTGAAGGATCCATTCAACTGACTGATCTAGTTTTAAGTAAATTGAATGGGGAAAGAAAATTGGGCACCATCATCTTCATTTAAGAAAGTCAGTGCTTTCAAGAGGATTGCTGATGTGGCACACATTTTGTTGTTGTAGTTATTTTGTTTGGATACCAGAAGAATTTTTAAAAATTGGAAGGATTCCTTGGGGAGTGTGGGAGTATGGGATGGCCTTAATAGCACACCTATGTGTGAATTTTGACATGAAATCTGAGGTAGCTTGACAATTTTGTGAGAGAGTAAAGGAGAAACAGAATATATTGAACACACAGTGCTGTGTGTCTACCTGCAGCCATAGGAACCAGTCCAATTGGACTCAGGAGTGAAATCAGGGTGAGAGAGAAGCCTGTGCAGAGCCAAAGGAGCGTAACAGACCTCTGAGGTTGCTTTTTTTTTTTAAATTTAATTATTTTATTTAAATGCGTTTCAAGTCATAGTACATAAACAGAGCTCAGTTTTTCCATTTCTCTGGTTGCAAACCAGATAGAGTCACACCATTTGTGTCTTCGTACTTGCACCAGGGGTAGTAATGACCATTTCAATCAACCATCATTACTACACCCATTCCCCTTTTCTTCCTCCCCCCTACCCCCTGCTGCATCCAGAGTTCCTGCATTTCTCCTATGTTTCCCGTTCCCACCCCCCTTATGTATCAGCATCCACTAATCAGAGAGAACATTCGGCATTTGTTTTGTTGGGATAGGCTTACTTCACTAAGGATAATGTTCTCCAATTCCATCCATTTGCCTGCAAATGCCATAATTTTATTTTCTTTTTTTGCTGAATAATATTCCATTGTGTATATGTACCACAGTTTCTTTATCCATTCATCTATTGAAGGGAATCTGGGTTGCTTCCACAGTTTTGCAATTGTGAATTGTGCTGCTATAAACATTGAGGTGACTGCTTTATTGTAGTGTGCTGTTTTTAAATCTTTAGGGTATAGGCCAAGGAGTGGGATAGCTGGATTGAATGGTGGTTCCATTGCAAGTTTTTTAAGAAATCTCCAAACTGCTTTCCAGATTGGTTGCACCAATTTTCAGTCCCACCAGCAATGTTTGAGTGTACCTTTTTCACCGCATCCTCGCCAGCACTTTTTGTTGCTGGTATTTTGGATAGCTGCCATTCTGACTGGTGTGAGATGAAATCTGAGCATAGTTTTGATTTGCAATTCTCTAATAGCTAGAGATGATGAACATTTCTTCATATATATATTTATTGATTGTATATCTTCTTCTGAGAGGTTTCTATTAAGCTCCTTAGCCCATTTAGTGATTGGGTTGTTTGTTTTTTGTGGTTAAGTTTTTTGAGTTCTTTATATATCCTGGAGATCAGTGCTCTATCTGATGTGCGTGTGGCAAAAATTTGCTCCCAGAATGTATGCTCTCTGTTCACCTTATTGATAGTTTCTTTTGCTGAGAAGAAGCTTTTCAGTTTAAGTCCATCCCATTTATTGATCCTTGCTTTTATTTCTTGTGCTATAGGAGTCTTGTTAAGGAATTCGGGGCCTAATCCAACGTGATGGAGATTTGGACCTACTTTCTCCTCAATTAGACTCAGGGTCTCTGGTCTAATTCCTAAGTCTTTGACCCACTTTGAGTCAAGTTTTGTGCATGGTGAGAGATAGGGGTTAAGTTTCATTTTGCTGCAAATGGATTTCCAGTTTTCCCAGCACCATTTGTTGAAGAGGCTATCTTTTCTCCAATGAATGTTTTTGGCACCTTTGTCTAGTATGAGATAGTTGTATTTATGTGCATTACTCTCTGTGTCTTCTATTCTGTACCATTGGTCTACATGTATATTTTGGTGCCAGTACCATGCCATTTTTGTTACTATTGCTTTGTAGTAAAGTTTAAAGTCTGGTATTATGATGCCTCCTGCTTCACTCTTCTTGCTCAGGATAGCTTTGGCTATTCTGGGTCTCTTATTTTTCCAAATGAATTTCATGATTGCCTTTTCTATTTCTATAAGAAAAGTCTCTGGGATTTTAATTGGGATTGCATTGAATCTGCATGCTTTGGGTAGTATGGCCATTTTAATTATATTAATTCTGCCTATCCAGGAACATGGGAGGTCTTTCCATCTTCTAAGATGTTCTTCAATTTCTTTCTTTAGTGTCTTGTAATTTTCATTGTAGAGGTCTTTCACCTCTCTTGTCAGATTGATTCCCAGGTATTTTATTTTTTT
Organism: Geosciurus inauris; assembly: GCA_004024805.1. NCBI lineage: Eukaryota > Metazoa > Chordata > Mammalia > Rodentia > Sciuridae > Geosciurus > Geosciurus inauris. Next base: position 8,681 of record PVHX01024932.1, on the reverse strand, counting down.
GGAGGCTATTGTGAATGGAGTGGTTTTTCTGAATTCTTTTTCAGAGGACTAATTGCTGATGTATAAAAATGCATTTGATTTATGGATATTAATTTTATATCCTGCAACTTTGATGAATTCACTTATCAGTTCTAGAAGTTTTCTGGAGGAACTTTTTGGATCCTCTTAGAATCATATCGTCTACAAATAATGATAGTTTGAGTTCTTCTTTTCCTATTTGTATCCCTTTAATTTCCTTCATCTGTCTGATTGCTCTGGCTAGACTTTCAAGGACTATATTGAATAAGAGTGATGAGAGAGGGCATCCCTGTCTTGTTACCGTTTTTAGAGGGAATGCTTCCAATTTTTCTCCATTTAGGGTGATGTTGGCCTTTGGCTGAGCATATATTGCTTTAACCATGTTGAGGTATGTTCCTGCTATCCCTAGTTTCTCTAATGTTTTGAACATGAAAGTGTGGCTGTATTTTGTCGAATGCTTTCTCTGCATCAATTGATAGAATCATGTGATTCTTATCTTTAAGTCTATTGATGTGATGGATTACGTGTATTGATTTCCGAATATTGAACCAACCTTGCATCCCTGGAATGAACCCCACTTGATCATGGTATACTATTTTTTTAATGTGTTTTTGTATGTGATTTGCCAAAATTTTATTGAGAAATTTTGCATCTATATTCATCAGGGATATTGGTCTGAAATTTTCCTTTTTTGATGTGTCTCTGTCTGGTTTTGGAATCAGGGTGATACTAGCCTCATAGAATGAGTTTAGAAGGGTTCCTTCTCTTTCTATTTCGTGGAATAATTTGAGGAGTATTGGAGTTAGTTCTTCTTTGTAGGTCTTGTAGAACTCGGCTGAGAATCCATCTGGTCCAGTGCTTTTCTTTTTTGGAAGGCTCTTGATGGCCTCTTCTATTTCCTTGCATGTAATTGATCTGTTTAAGTCATGAGTGACCTCCTGGTTCAGTTTGGGTAGGTCATATGTCTCTAGGAATTTGTTGGTGTCTTCAGGGTTTTCTATTTTACTGGAATATAAGATTTCAAAATAGTTTCTGATTATCCTCTGTATTTCAGCAGGGTCTGTCGTGATATTTCCTTTTTCATCACAAATTTTGGTAATTTGGGTTTTCTCTCTCCTTCTTTTTGTTAGGGTGGCTAAGGGTTTGTCAATTTTGTTTATTTTTTCGAAGAACCAGTTTTTGTTTTATCAATTTTTTGGATTGTTTCTTGAGTTTCAATTTCATTAGTTTCAGCTCTAATTCTAATCATTTCCTGTATTCTACTTCTTTTGGTGTTGCTTTGTTTTTCTTTCTCTAGGGCTTTGAGTTGTAGTGTCAACTCATTGATTTGCTGATTTTTAGCTCTTTCAATATATGAGCTTAGTGCAATCAACTTTCCTCTTAGCACTGCCTTCATATTGTCCCAGAGATTTTGGTATGTTGTATCAGAGTTCTCATTTACCTCCAAGAATTTTTTAATCTCTTCCCTGATATCTTCAGTTACCCATGCATTGTTCAATAGCAAATTATTGAGTCTCCAGGTGTTATATTGGCTTCTTTTTTTAAAGCTGTCATTGCTTTCAAGTTTCAGTCAATTATGGTCAGATAGAATGCAGGGTAGTATATTTATTTTTTTGTATTTACTAAGACTTGTTTTGTGGCATAGCATATGATCTATTTTGGAGAAGGAACCATGCACTGCTGAGAAAAACATGTATTTGCTTGTTGAAGGATGGAATATTCTATATATATCTGTTAAGTCTAGATCATTGATTGTTCTATTAAGTCTTGTAGATTCTTTGTTTAGTTTTTGTTTGGAAGATCTGTCCAGTGGTGAAAGAGTTGTGTTAAAGTCACCCAAATACTATTGTGTTGGGATCTATTTGGTTTTTGAATTTGAGAAGGGTTTGTTTGATGAACATGGCTGCCCCATTGTTTGGGACATAGATATTTAAGATTGTTATGTCTTGTTGATGTATGATTCCCTTAAGCAGTATGAAATGACCTTCTTTATCCTTTTTTAATTTTGGCTTGAAGTCTACTTTATCTGAGACAAGGGTGGAAACTCCTGCTTGTTTACGCGGTCCATGTGAGTGATAAATTTTTTCCATCCTTTCACCTTCAATCTGTGAGTGTCTCTTTCCATGAGATGAGTCTCTTGGAGGCAGCATATTGTTGGGTATTTTTTTTAATCCAATCTGCCAGTCTGTGTCTCTTAATTGCTGAGTTTAGGCCATTGACATTCAATGTTACTATGGAGACTTAATTTGTATTTCCAGACATTTTAGTATATTCTTGGTTTTTAACTTGCCTTGGTTTCCCTTTTGATTAGCCTTTAGTGTAGCTCCTCCCTCTGTAGGTTTTCATTGTTGTTTAGCATTTCCTCCTCATGGAATATTTTACCAAGAATGTTGTAGTGCCAGCTTTCTTGCTATGAATTCTTTTAATTTTTGTTTATCTTGGAAGGTTTTCATTTCATCATCAAATCTAAAACTTAATTTTGCTGGATATAAGATTCTTGGTTGGCCTCCACTGTCCTTTAGCACTTGTTATATGCTTTTCCATGATCTTCTTGCTCTCAGGGTCTGGGTTGAAAAGTCTGCAGTGATCCTAATTGGCTTCTCCTTTCCCCCTTCTGTTTCTTTTCTCTTGTGGCATTTAGGATTCTCTCTTTGATCTGAATGTTAGGCATTTTCATTGTAATGTGTCTTGGTGTAGGTCTGTTGTGATTTTGAACATTTGGTGTCCTGTATGCCTCTTGAATTTGATTATCCAATTCATTCTTCATATTTGGAAAGTTTTCTGATATTATTTCATTGAATAGGTTGTTCATTCCTTTGGTTTGGAATCCTATGCCTTCCTCTATCCCAAAAATTCTTAAGTTTGATCTTTTGATGTGATCCCATAGATCTTGGATGTTTTGTTCATGGTTTCTCACCATCTTCACTGTGTGGTCAACTCTATTCTCAAGGTTAAATATTTTATCTTCATTGTCTGAAGTTCTGTCTTCCAAATGGTCTAATCTGTTGGTGATGCTCTCCATTGAGTTTTTGATTAGGTTTATTGTTTCTTTCATTTTAAGGAGTTGTTTGGTTCCTTTTCAGATTCTCTATCTCCTTATTGAAGTGACCTTTTACTTCCTGTATTTGCCTATGCATCTCTTTATCAAAGTGATCTTTTACTTCCTGTATTTGCCTGTGTATCTCTTTATCAAAATGGTCCTTTGCTGACTGGGCTTGCTCTCTTATATCATTCTTTAGGTCACAGAACATTTTAATTATGTACATCCTGAATTCATGTTCTGTCATTTCTTCTGCTGTACTGACCATGGATTCTAATATTGAAGAATCTTGGTTTGTTTGAATCATTTTCTTCCCTTGTTTTTTCATGATGGTTGTGTGTCTTTCCTTCTCTGTTGATCCAAGTTGTTACAGTTTTTACACCTATATGTGTACAGATTCCCTGCAGGGTTTCAATACCACTCTTTTATAGGGGGGATCAATATTGGTTGATTGCAATACAAGGAATATTTAGATTCAAACCAAGTAGATCCTAACAGCTCCCAAATACATTTACAGATTAGTCACGATATACAGCAATTATGAGTTCTTTTACAATCTACTATGTAGCCAAAAAGTTTGCACAAGGGTCTATAGTTCCTATTGGTGGGCTAGGGACAGTGGAGGGTGGGGTGTAGGATAGAGTATTGGGGTAGTAGGAAGTGAGGATATGGTTATTAGATCTTAGAAAGCATGAAAAAGGAATCCAAGGGAGGCTGGCTATTACTACAGAGGGCGATAGTGAGTTGGGGAGGACCAGTAGGGAGGAAGAGATGAAGAGTACAGCAAGAAATGATAGCAAGAAAAATAAAACATATGTAAGTGGGAGAAACAGGGCTATCTAGTACCAGTATTTGGTACTAGTACTGGATACTAGTATCCAGTATTTGGTTCAGAAATCCCAATCTACTATATCCCACTGTAAAACAAATCTTTGGATTCAAAACTGTTGGGGATTAGAGGGTAGGAAAAGAGTGGGAGGGAAAAGAGGGGAGGATAGAGAAAGAAAGGAAAGAACAGAGAAATAAAGCAAAAAGATTAAACAATAGAAATATTAGGAGAAAATGATTAAGGATAAAGTGAAAAGTGAGAGTAGAAAAAAGTGGAAGAAAAAAGAAGAAGGAAAAAGAGAAAAAAAACCAAAAACAGAAAACAAAAACAAAAAACAAAACAACAACAAACAACAAACAAAATAAAAAGACAGTCTCAATGTGAATAGACAGGTATGTTTCCTTTCACCTCCTGTAGGTGGCGTTGTTCGTTGCTTGCTGGACTTTTTCCTCTGGTGTCTTGGGTGTGGGTATCACAACATGGTGAATTTCTAGGTGGCTGGCGAAGCCGTGCGTCAAAGATTATACAGAGTTGCTGTCCAATGTCCCCCTTAGACTAGGCTCTCCAGAGGCTCGGTGTAGCAGTCTCTGATCCCCTATTGTCTGGGCCCCTGTGGAGGTTCCTTTTAGAAGATCTGCGCCCTCTGCTGGTTTTGCCGTTTCTCAGACACTCTGGGACGGAACTGAGGCGGGGCCAAGCCGCCTTTGTGCTGAGCTGCGTTTGCTGGCGTCTGTGGCGCGTCTCCTACCCTGAATTTGCGCTCCCCAGTGGCTGGGGCCGTGGGTCCACGCGAGCCTGCTGTGGACCCTGTGTGGTTGGGAGGCCACTGGAGCCAGGTATCTCGAGTAGACGCAGCCCCCGCCCGAGGCGAGCCCTGAGTTGGGGCTCTGAGCTGCTGCGGCTGCGCCGCCCACGGCCGCTCTCCGCCACCGCTGCTGGAGTCACGCTGTGGCACTGTCTGCTGGCTCTGCTTACACACGCAAGTGAAATTTCCTGTGGGGGTGGCTGTAGGGTGCTGTCCAAAAGCTGGTTGGGAGAAGGTTGTACCACAAATTTTTGATCTTTTGTTTGGGGAGACTGGCCGCTGTGTCTGTCTAAGCCGCCATCTTGCCCCGCTTCCTGAGGTTGCTTTTCTACCCAATTTTTTTTACCTACGTTTTATAATTTTCATTGTAGAATTCTTTTACTTCCTGATTTAATTTATTCCAAAGTATTTTACTATTTTTTTTGCAGCTATCACAAATGGGATTTCATTCATTACTTTTTTCTCAGCACATTCTTTAAATGCTGTATAAAGTGCTACAGATTTTTGTACACAGATTTGTGACCTGCAATTTTACTGAACTTGTTTATCAGCTCTAATAGGCTTTTGATAAAATCTTTAGGGTTTTTTTGTAAAAACATTCATATTATCTACAAAGTGGGATAATTTAACTTTCTCCCTCTCTATTTATTGCCTTTTCTTTCTTTCTTTTTCTTAATGGCTCTGGTTAAAACTTGCAGAAATAGGTCAGGTGTGGTGGTGCATGTCTATAATCCCAGTGGCTCAGGAGGCTTAGGAGAGTCATGAGTTCAAAGCTAGCCTCAGCAACTTAGCGAGGCCTTAAGCAACTCAGTGAGACCCTGCCTCTTAACTTAAAAAAAAAAAAAAAAAAGAATTTAACAAAAATGGCTGGGGATGAGGCTGTTTGGTTAAGTGCCCTTGGGTTCAATTCCTAATACCTAAAACAAAACAAAACAAAAATTTGCAGAAATACATTGAACAAGAGCGGTGAGAATGATCATCCTGTCTTGCTTTGGATCTTAAAGGAAATGCTTTCAGATTTTCTCCATTTAGTAGAATCTTGGCTATTGGTTTGACATATAGTCTGTATTGTGTTGGGGTATAATCTTTGATTCATAATTTGTTCAGGGTTGTTTAATCATGAAGGAATGTTGAATTTTATCAAGTATTTTTTTCTTGCATCTATGCAGAGGATCATGTTTTTTATCCTTCATTCTGTGATGTCAGGTATTATATTGTTGATTTGCTAATGTGGAACCATCTTTGCATTCCTGGGATAGCTCATTCTTGGTCATGATGAATACTCTTTTTAATATGCTGTTGCACTCAATTCACTGGCATTTCACTGGGGGTTTTTGAGTCTCTGTTTTTCAGGGATGTTGGTTTGTAGTTTTCTCTCTTGTTCAGTCTTCTGTTGTTTTCGCTGGTTGTATTGTGGTCTGGTTTGGTATCAGGGTCATGCTGGCCTCACATAATTGGTTTGGAAGGATTCTCCCATGTCCATGGACTCAAAAAGCTGATACTGTTAAAATGACCATACTACACAAAGCAATTTGAAGATCCAACGCAGTATCCATCAAAATATCAATAACATTCTTCACTAGAAAAAACAATAGTTGGATCTACCCACTCATGTTCTTGGACTAGGCCTCCTTGAGGCAATTGAAGCCATCATGGAGATCATTCACAATAAAGTACTTGAAATTCTGTAGTTCTGATATCAAGCACCTCTTTTTCCATCTAATGGCTTAGGCAATGTGCATTATCTAGTAAATGTGCAATATCTAGTAAATATGGAGGTAGTATAGATCCAAAATAGTCAAAGCAATCTTAAGCAAAACAAAGTAGGAGGCATCCAAATACCTAATTTCAAGGCATATTATATAGCTATAGCAATCAAAGCATGGCACTGGCATCAAAACAGTTACATAAACCAATGGAACAGAAACAAAGATTCCAGAAATGAACCCACACATCTATAGCCAACTGATTCTGGAGAAAGATACCAAAGCAGGCATTCGATAAGAAGAGCCTCTTCAATAAATGGTGCTGGAAAAACTATGTGTCCACAGGTAGAAGATTGAATCTTGACCCCTACCACTCACCCTGTACAATAATCAACTCAATATAGATCGAAGATACAAATGAAATAATTAAAATCATAAAACTACTAGAAGAATACAGGAAAAACACTTTAAGACATTGGTATAGGCAATGAGTTTTTGAACATGACTGTAAAAACAGGAAATGAAGACAAAAATACACAAGATTATGTCACACTAAAAAGCTTCTGTATAGCAAAGAGAACAATCTTCAGAGCAAATAGACAACCTGCTACAGAATGGGAGAAGATGTTTGCCAAATATTCATTTGAGAATGTATTAGTATCCAGAATCAGGAACTCAAAAAACTTTATTAGTATCAGTATTAGTATCTAAAACAGTATTAGTATCAGGAACTCAAAAAATGTTAACAGAAAAAGAAAGTAATCCAATTTAAAAATGGACAAGTGATTTGAATAGACATTTCACGTAGGAAGAAACACAAATAGTCACCAAACACACACAGATACACACACACACACACACATACACACACACACACACACACACACACACACACACACATATTCAAATCTACCTCCAGATCCATGTTTCCTGCAGAACCATTCACAATCACCAAGCTGTGACTGTGTAACTGATTGATACTGGGAATCTACCAGGGATTTCAAGAGGGTCTGGATAAGCCCAGGCTAGAAAATAGATTAGGTAAGTCCGATATGTTGATGTACCAACCAACACAAGGGACATGACCCCTGTCCCTAGTAGGTCAAAAACAAATAAGAGATTCCTGGTCAGAATAGAGTATTTAGAGCAAGGATACAACATTACTTCCCATCTCAAACCACTCACTCAACCCTCTGACTCCTTCCCACTCATGTTCTTGGACTAGGCCTTTTTGAGGCAATTGAAGCCATCATGGAGATCATTTGCAATAAAGTACTTGAAATTCTGTAGATCTGATACCAAGCACCTCTTTTTTCCATCTAATGACTTAGGAAATGTGTATTAAAGGCCCTCTAGGTAATTTAAAGTAAATCACATAACTTCTCTGAGTCATCTACAATGTGAGAATTATAATTAGAACTATTTATACCTATTGTTATGATGCTTAATTAAAAATAATGTATTAAAGTCTTTTAATGCATAAGGGATAGTTGTAACTTTTGTGAATGTTTATATTTCTTTTTCTTTCTAGGTAGACCATATTTAAACATCTACCAGAAATCATCAAAAATACTTTATTACAAAACATTCCAAAATGTTAAGTTGTAAGCTTTATGGAAACAAAATTCTCTGTGATCAGGATGTTGGTCATGATTCCTTAGTTTTATGGTCACAAACTAAGTCCTATGTTTAGTCAATCCTTGAATATTGTAATCAATAAGGGTTTGTGTATGTGCCATTTCTCATTCCCTCCAGATATACTGAGTAAACAATTTCTTCACTGTTATTTCTACTGTTTTAATTTATTCAGAGAGTATTTTCAAACTTCTTTCATGGTGTATATGTTCACTGATTATTATTTAAAATTTATTATCTTCAAAATGCTGTGTTCCTCAAAAATCCAAACATGAGCTGGATACGACGGTGCACACCTGAAATCCCAGCAGCTTGGGAGGTGGAGACAGGAGGCTAGAGAGTTCAAAGCCAGCCTCAGCAACGGCGAGACACTAAGCAACTCTGTGAGACCCTATCCCTAAATAAAATACAAAATAGGGATAGGGATGTGGCTCAGTCGTTGAGTACCACTGAGTTCAATCCCTGATATTCACCTCCAAAATCACTTCATGTCTCTATGCTCTTCAGTTATAAGAAAAAGAATGAGCATAAAGTTAAGCTAAACTACTTAATGTCACATTGAAGGAAGGGAGCGTAACCTCTGTATACTTATTAGAGTTAAATTGTATCAGCATTTTCAGTGCTATCCCCAGGAAAAAACAAAACTAA